>JAUMHE010000072.1:3393349-3405457 GCA_032359235.1 Enteromius mattozi
ATAAATGCTGGATTAAGATCGTGTGGGGGGTCGAATCGAGATCGCGATCTTTTAACGATTAATTGTGCAGCTCTAGTACACATACAAATATTATGTAAACAAAAACTTTTATTTTGGATGCAATATAATATAATTAATATTTTAATATAACACTTGCATTCAGTTTTCCCCTCACTCTCTTGTAATGTGTGCATCTATTTTGAAGCATTATGGCAGTGTTAATTTTTTTTTTTATTATTTACATTTGTTTTTAAATGTTAAAAGTTTTCAGTGTGTATTGTATTATTATTTCCTCTGTATTTTATTATTGTTTTTATTTTTATTTTTTGTTGTTAGTGGTGGGTTTTTTTCTCCTTCCCTGAGTTATTTTATTTATTTATTTATTTATTTTAATTTTATTATATATATTTTTTTAATCAAAATGTAATGCTTGTCAACTCAGTCTGACGTTCACTGGCCTCACATCCAATCAACAACTGATAGAACCAAGTCCCTGTCTTACTTTTTATTTTAAATGTTTTATTATGTTTAAATATTTTTTTTATTTATTTATAATTATAACACTTTTAATCCTGAATCCTTAATCGATTTAAGTCTGAAAATGTATTGCTATTGTTGAGTTATCAGATGCATTGTAAATGTGGATTAGTGCTGACTTAAAAACACATCCCATATTAATAGCTTAATTAGGGCTGGTGCTGATGATGCTCTGAAGTTGCTTGGTTTCAGCTGCCATTTCTGATAGCAACACGTCTGCTAGTTTCTTAAGATGTCTAACCAGCCCCTCTCACCTCATCAGCTGCCTGCATCAGGTCAGGTGATAAGACCCCGGCCCACGCCTTTGTGGCTGGGCGACTGCTGCCACTTTTTCCATCAACACAGGAAGAACAAAGACCAATCAAAAGTAGCGTTTTTTTTTTTTCTGCTCCACCTGCTTGGTGTAGTCCACTCACTGACGGTTATAAAACCAGTCAAGATGTTCTCATGGTTTGTACACAGTTGCTGAGTGATTACACTGGTGTGGTGTAATTATCAGGATGATGTCACTGATGTGGAATTGTTTGGTAAGACAGAAGATACGGGATGGGTGATCACACCCCCTCATTACCTCAGACTGCCTGAAACAACAGCCAGAAATGATGATAAAACAACAGGTTATCATCGGACAAAATCATAACACGTGTGTCCAACATAAACACTGAGATGTGTCATAAATATCCTATAAAAATAAAATCTCAAACTAGTTCATACTGAATAGGTGTTGGTTTAAAAAAAAAAAAAATATATATATATATATATATATATATATATATAATAGGGGTGGGCATAGATTATTTTTTTTTAAATAATGGATTTATTTGTTTATTTAATTATTGATAAACTTTTCTTATGATTTAACTTTTTCTCGGTAGTTTTAGGAAAGTTCACAGTTCCAATTCTGGGTGTGCTGAATTATTATTTTTAATATTTCAGTTTGTAGCATTTTGATTTCAAGGCCTTAAAGTCATGAAAATGAGTTAACCATAATGCATATATTTCTTAAGTGCATTTTTTCTAGGTTTCTTTAATAGTTCATAAGCTATTGCAATCTATATAAATCTGTATCATCAAGAATTTTTATTTAGTTATTTTTAAATGCCTGGACACTTTAGTTTTGGTTTTAGTATTTTAGAGCTAAGCAAAAGTTAATATTGGGCATGACAAAAAATTCCTGTTGTGGTCTTATTGTGAACGATTCATCCGTAACTTCATTGTTTTGTTTTTTTAACACAATAAATAGTTATAGTTTAACAACACACTAGTTTTAGGAAAAAGAAAATTGATGATTTTGGAATTCTCAATTTCAAATGTCAAAAATGACAACAAATTATATTATATTATATTATATTATATTATGTTATATAATTTCTTCAAGAAAAAACTAATCAGATTTAGTATCTATTATTTATGGATCATAATTAGCTGTCTTAATCTCAACCCACACTTTGGGTTTAGTTTTTATTCCCTCATGTCATGTGCTGTGTCAGTAATATACACATGAAGAAGAGGTGTGTTTGCAAACACTTTTAATCTCAAACTATCACATGCTCGCTAGTTGTCTGTTGAGTCACATGCACATTGTGAAATATTGCTGATTATTTATTTATTGCATTTCTGTTTGGAAATCAACATGTAACATTGGGATTATTGTGAAGTCTATGGCTGCTTTCTGGTGTTGCTCGAGGCTGGCTGGTCTGCAGACGGGGGACTCTCACAGGTGATAAAAATCACACAGGAAGTCTTAGGAGGAAGTACATTGACTGTGGTAGTCTTGTGGTTTTTTGGCAAAGGTAGGTTATGACAAGGTGAATATCGAGCCCTTATTCCATTCCAAACATTGTCACGGTCTTGTGAATAAACGGTTGAGGTCTTCCCAAACAGGTGATTAAAACAGCAGCTCATGCTTGAATAGACATCGCAGCACCAGATTTTCTCTGTCAGACCCAGCCAAGTGTTTTTCAGTTGTTGCCTGCAGCGTGTGTGTCTTCACTCATCTGTATGCAGAGGAACCAGAGGGCTGGAGAGGAAACACTGTCTTTCTGGTTTCTCAGCGCTGCTCTGTCATCTGCATGTCACTGCATGCTTACATATCATATAGGACCCGTTTGGCTCCGTGATCAACACTTAAACTTTCAAATTCACCTAGAACACATCCTACATGTTACCAAAATGTTGTGTCTACAGGCTGAGTAAAGGAATGTGTGCCATCCTTTCTAAAGGGTGTGGAAGGAAAGTGAGAATAGAGCAGATTGGGTTTGCTGAAGCTCTGAAAGTGTCAGTGGTCGACAAATGCCAAACTGCATTGCAGCAATGCTTTTGGCCATCCTTTTGTTCAAACTATCTTGAACCAAATTTAAGACCACAGCTTGCCTTTGGTTACTTCAGTGACCAGATAAATTAGGCTATGTTCACGTGAGCCTTAAAGGGATAGTTCAGCCAAAAATCTCACTTTGTGTCAGTTAACGTTTACACACTGCCTCCGAAACTTCCATCCGTCGTAAAAAATTCAAATCAGGTTAGATTTTCTGCATTATCGCTTCCATATAAAGCATTATGATAGGAAAGGATGACGTATATGAAAAATACGGGGAAAAATCCATATGCATTTCAGAGTCAGTGTGCAAGGACGGACCTTTAGTTCTTTTATGTTTTCTTTTGCTTAGATATAACATGTTTTGTTTAGCTGTTCACATTTTTTTATGTGGCCAGTATCTGATGAGTGTAAACTGATTGAGTGACTAGTATGTGCAAAAAACGATAATAAATAGGCACACAGCATGATGTTATATGGAGGTAAAGATGAAGGCCACTGAAGGCAGCTTTACTGATAAATTGTGGTTTGTGGTTTGTTTAAAAATATGGGATTTTTTTTTGTTGGTAATTTCTTTCAAAGGAACTTTGCACGCTTTGTAAATTTAAGTGGCCAGTTACCCCTACTTGCAAAACTTGAGACCACCCTTGTTTTTCGATGTAAACATGCGCTATACCGCGCACATTTTTTTGATCTTGTTTTCTACTAATATATATATATCTACAAATTCTGGAATTAAGATGCGTTTACTTGACAAGTAAAATCACTTATATAATTATATAAATATAATTCAAATTTAGTTTTGGCCTAAAACAGTCAGATATCTGCTAAAGGGGTAAAATAAATAATCTTCATTTAAAGGCTACACAAGATTATGTTTCTTACATTTTAGTATTGTTTTTCACTAGGGTTTGTATTTGTTTTTGGCACAATACACGTGGCACTCAAGTTAAAATTGTCAAAAGTGCATCTTGAAACCTTTTTTTTTTTTTTTTTTACTCGGTAGAAAATGAAACTGAAGAGACGGAACAACAACACAACATCAACAACAACAGGCGGTGTGAGAGGGTTATGAGATATCTGCAACTTTAGTTACAAAGACATTGTATTGTAACTCCTGGAGAAAAATAGCGCAGACACTGAACAAACATGAAGCTTTCTAGATACACCTGAAGAAGACTGTACTTTGAAAGGCTAAGTGTTGAACTGCCTTTACTGTATTTTGAGTACTTTACCCAAAATAGCTCATTTGTTGAAATGAGTCATGTAGGCACACTTTATTGAGAGGAATTAGATCATGCTTAGGGAAGTGAACCTTTTTTGAAATGATGGCTTGAACCAAATGCAGTACCACAGCTTCTGCTTTGATATTTACTGCAGTGCTCAGGCAAGTTCACACCAATCTTCAATCACTTCTCTTAAACACCTTCCAAAGATTCAAGGCTATGAACCTTTGGCAAATTCAGTGACTTGTTTTAACCTCAGTTTTATCTGTCTGGTGCACTAGTCAGACTGTCTTATTATTAAGATTTTGGGATTCCACCAGCTTTTGCCTTATGTGTGTGCAGTATGCATCAATTAGTAAAATGTAATTACAGTTTGCATGTAGAATTCTGGTAGAATTTAGTTGTAGATAATATTTAGAAAACTATTGCATTTTTTTTTTCTTTATAGCAAGTGTAAAATGAAGAACTTTTGCAAATTTTTCAGACATTTAGCTATTTTACTGTGGTTTGTGTTGCTTTTTGGGGACGAATGGTCGTGATGAAATGAGTACTGTGTGTCTGATGGAAACCAATGTGGTTTGCTGTACAGACGAAGGAAGTCAGAGAAGGGTTTATGGGTTTGTAGCTGGGGCAAGGTGTGTCGTTTGGACCATTTTAAAGGCAGGTGGTGAACAAGGTGTCTCGTTGGGTGATAAATCTACCCTAAAGTGCTTTCTGTCTTTGCACTTGCCATTAAATGCTCTAGTGTTTGCCGTGCCAACCCAAACTTCACCATAAATGTGCTGCGGTACACCTCTGTGGCGGGTGCGTCTTTTACTCCTGTTTCATCATGGAAAATAATTCCTTGAAACGCAGTGGAATTAGAGTTCATGTCCATCCAAATAAATCTCTTCTTTTTAACAGTTGTGCTAGTAGGTGAAAGATTTTTCAGTGGCCACTGACATGTGGAGAGCATTGTCTAATAATCTGATGTACTTATTTTGCTGATTTTCTATATTTTATGAAGAAAACTAAGTTCTAGCGAGTTGTTTAGTAGTTAGGGATGGTTACGGCATTTAAAGTATCGCCCCGTTATTTGAAGTATCATTCATATGCAGAGCTCTAATGGTGCAGGATGGGTTGCACACTGACTTTTAATACCAGTGGTAAAGAGAGGTCATGATAGTCAACTACTTGACTAGTTGACCAAGTTTAAAGATGATAGGTATGTGCATTTTCATGGGTAAATTATTTATAGCAAACACAGCATTATTTAAACTTAATTGTTTAGGTCACTCTCTATGTAGTTGATTTTGAACATTTTGTCTAGTTAGCTGTTTGTTAGAAAGTATGAGCAACAGTAATAGTGACTCTTGAACTCTTCAAATCTCTTTTGAACTCAAGCGCTGATCTCAAAATGGCCAAAATTCAGCTGATTTCTCTGATATCAGTCCTTTAAATCAAACCGCTTATTCACAATCAACATGTCATGTTTCAAATTCTTTGAACTTTTTAAATAAGTTGGGGGTAGAATCAATTCTTAAGATAAATTCCAAGAAGTTCATAAACAATGTTCCTAGTTCAATTCTTCGGAAAAGTACTCAGATATTTATTTTCCTTCTTAAGAAGAACAAAATCTTATCTGATCGAGCCGGGGTTCTTGCTGAAGTCACATTATGCATAATCATTGTTTACATTTTCAACTCTTAATATCACTTCAGAGAACCTAGTACTAGTAATTTGTATTAAATTTGTATTGCATGTAGCAAATAAATGCATAATAGCTCAGTAAATTCATAAAACATCTCAACTTTGGAGATATAAGGAGGTTATCCTATATTATAGGGACCAATTCTCACTATTAACTAGTAGCTTATTAGCATGCCTAAAAACGTATTGCCTGTTTATTAGTACTTATAAAGCACATATTTTGCATGACCATATTCTACATCCCTAACCCAATACCTCAACTACCTTACTAACTAAAAGTATTAGTTAAAGGAATAGTTCACTTAAAAATGAAAATGACCCCATAATCTACTCACCCCCAAGCCATCCTAGGTGTATATGACTTTCTTCTTTCAGTTTTTTGCGTTTTTAAAAAATTTATCCTGGATCTTCCAAGCTTGGTAATGCTGGTGGATAGTGGCCATTATTTTGAAGCTCCATAGCTTGTATATATCCGTCGTGACACTAACCTATATGTCTTCTGAAAATAAGAAGAAAATGGCAGTCATAAAGTTTTTTATTCTGAAGCATGTCCCAGGGTCTCTGCACCAGTGCTAGTAGTGAGGGTCAGAGGTCAGTTGTATGATATATGTTGGTGAGGTCAGAGTCAGACACGAGTGAAATGCTCACCTCAGACAGGAATCCTCCACCCATCCCGCAGCAGACATCGTCCCGCTCGCCTGCTGAACCACTGTTTGCATTCCGCAGCGAACCACCTCCTGATGGAGCCATTTCTCCTGCATTCTTGGCCTCATTTCTGACTCTTTTCTTTCCCTGTTTCTGTGGAGTTGGTAATTTACAGAATGACAGATCTGCGGTGGCTGCACGGACGCTTCAGCACATCATCTCGCTCATGTTTCCAAAACATCCCCGCGGCCTCTCAGCTAGCGCTAATGGTTTTGAAAACAACACTTCCACTGAGAAGAAAGAAATGTAGCAGGATTTGCCAGTGTGCTCTCAGGTTACCTGTTTTTTCCTTTAGTAGGCTACTTTTATGATGCCTGAGGGGCAGAGAGCATATTTAGAAGGATGATATTCACCCAGAAATTAAACTTACTTGCCTTCATGATGTTTCAAACTCATATTAATTTCTCTCTTCAATTTATAGTTTTCACGTCATGTCACACCCTTATAGGAATGCCCCCCTGAAAAACTAATCTATAGAATACATTCAATGCAATTCAATGGACAATTTGAGAAATGTTCCCTTGTCATACATTGGTAGACCAATCTAGGTTTTTTGATAACCAATGCCAATATCTTAAGTCATCAATCGTTAAAAATAAATAAACTAAATAATGGTCAATTTATTGGTCAGCCAGTGATTTGACATTTGGACCACTATGTGGTTGTGCAGTTTTAGTAGTATGAAAGAGCTTTGCAAAACAAAAATGGAGAATACTTTGAGTATTCTGTGGAATATAATCATCGTAGTAATCATCAATGAGTTTGGCACAACATAAAGGAGAATGAATCATGACATGCTGGACAACAGCCATGAATGGCCCACAAATCACACAAGTCATCAAGATTGAACTTGCACGCTCTCTAAAAACAGCCTCCCTTCAGGATGTGTGTAGCTCCTCCGTCCCAGCTGTTTGGTAGACGTCGCTGGCCAAGATTCTTTTTTAGGGGGTGTGCTTCATGAAATGACTGCCCTGAGCTGGGCTCAGTGGTGTCCGTCTGAGATGCTGTTTAGGGCTGTTTAGGAGGAAATCATAAAATGCAGCCCTGAACAACCCAAACCCAGAAGCCACAGTCTCAGACCACAGCCACTTTATGCTGCACATGGAAAGGTGTGGGCTTGAGCTCGTTTTAGCTGAGGTTGCACACATGTGGGCTGAATCTGTTGAGCTCCGACTGCTTCACAACATATTTAAAGGCTTAGAAAATATGATCCATCCATTTAAAGCTCCTGGTAAAGCTCCACGTTATGTGACCCCAGTCAAGGGGAAAAGGGGAGTAACAATAGAAGAGTTTCTCAACATAACTTAAGGTACCGTTCATGTCCAGTTTCATGCCAAAGTTGAATAACTTTAGGTTAAATCAGCTGTGTCGCATTAATGTAGGTAAAGTGTTCACAGTGTCCTGGCATATATTAGAACGAGAAAATCTTTGCTTTTGCTTTTGTGCTGCTCTTAAATGGGCACAGAAAACCTCTAAATGGTTGTTTTGAGCCCTGCAGGCCCTGATATTGACTTCATGATTGGATGGAAACCGGAGCGTTTGTGCTTGTCACGAGTGTTGGCCCTCATGCTGCTTGCATATCTGCCCCCAGTAATTCAAGGGTTTTTTGCGTTCTTATTTTGTGTCATTTTTCAGTCAGTTACTGCTTTCAGTATAGGACTTAGGATTTTGTGTTAGCATTAGGATTGACATCAAGTTTTAATTGCTTTTTGTCAATTTTCAATACATTTTAGCAAGAACACCTTATGTCATGTACAAAACTTATCAACCAATGTTAGCATCCAGAGTATGTTTAAAACTGGAATTCGAAAAAGGCACTTAGCAGAACATAATGTTAGTTTTTGAGTACATAGAGGCTACATACAATGAAAATAATTTTTTTTGTTATATATATTTTTTTATTTTTTATTTTTATTTTAATGTTTTAATGTTGGTTTTTGAGAGACAACATTCAATTGCACTGAAAATAAGTTTTATTTCTAGTTCTTTATTTTATATTTTATATACAGTACTGTACAAAAGTCTTAGGCCACTAGTTTTTTCACCAACAAAAAATGGTTTTAAGTCAGTTATTATCTTTTGTGGTAGCGTGTCAGTTGGAAATATCATTTCCAAACATTATTTTTGTCATTAATTGTAATAAGGCAGTGAGATTATTGTCTGCACAAGGATATATTATATTATATTATATTATATTATATTATATTATGTGTGTGTATATATATAATACCATATATATTATATTATATATTGTTTTTCATGCTTTTATATAACTTTTATTTCATTTATTTGTTTATTTTTTATTTTTTATTGATATTTTGAAGTATTTTATTTTTGTACTGAATGAACTTGGGAGTTGCCATTTGTGATTTTGTTTTTGTGTTTGGGTGGTAGTTGTTTATTTATTTTATTTTATTTATTTATTTATTTTAGGTGGAGCAGTCCAAGGTACTGATTAAAGAGGGTGGAGTCCAGCTGCTGCTCACTATTGTGGACACGCCAGGGTTCGGAGATGCTGTGGATAACAGTAACTGGTAAGCGTGATTATTTTTCTGGGAGCCGCCTCATATTGGTGTTTGATAAGAAAGGATGGCTGGTTTGTTTATATTACGTTTGCATGTTGTTGAGTCTGAAATGTCGGTTGTGTGTCCTGTAGCTGGCAGCCCGTCATCGATCACATTGACAGCAAGTTTGAGGACTACCTCAACGCAGAGTCCCGTGTCAACCGACGCCAGATGCCCGACAGCCGAGTACACAGCTGTCTGTACTTCATCGCCCCCTCTGGTCATGGGTAGGCACTCCTCTTCAAGCGTTAAATGCACACAAACCCTTTGTGTGTTTGGCTTGTATTTCTGCTGTGGAGGGGCTTTTAGACGTGAGCTCTAAAGTGAGGCCAAGTACATCAGGATTTATTGCAGTGTCAGCATTGTCAGTCTCCAGACTTGTATTGTTGCATCTCATCTAAATCTTATACTCATCCAACTGGGGCTGAGTATCAAGTTCGATACTTTTTAAGTACCCATTCGATACCCAGCTCTACATCCAACTAATTCAAAGTTCTCTGGCGTGTGTGAATTGGTTAGGAATCCTGTTTTTTTTTTGTTTTTTTTATCTTTTTCACTGATTCTTTCTGTGGCTCAAAGACATGTTCTGACTGTTTTTGTCTGCACATCCAGGAAGTCAGGGAACACTGAGAAGTTAGGTAAACACAAGACGTATTTAGTACAGATTGCTCATACTTGAGGAACAAACCCCTAACCCTGTTTGATATCACAAACAATGAGACATGTTGGGAGAAGTGCATTTTGTTTTGATTTTAGTTTAGTGTGTTTGTTGTTGTTTTTTTCTTTTTGTTTGGGTGGTTTGGTTTGGTTTAATGTGTTAAGATTTGATTTGGTTGGTCGGATGTTTGTTTTTCTTGGCTTTTGAAAGTATTTATGTTTTGTAATGTTTGGTGAGCTTTGTTTTGGTTTGTTTGGCATTTTTTTGTTTTTGTTTGATTTTATTTGGTTGATTTGCTTGGTGGTTTTTGAAAGTGATTTATGTTTTGTATTGTTTTGTTTGTTTGATTTGTTTGGTGCAATTTTGTTTGGTTTGAATGATTTCTGTGGTGATTTTTGTTTTCTTGGCTTTTGAAAGTGTTTTATGTTTTGTTTTGATTTGATTGGTGTTTTGGTTTGGTTTAGTGGTTTTTGTTTGGTTTGCTTGATTTGCTTGTTGGTTTTTGAAAGTTGTTTGTGTTTTTTGATATGGTTTGGTTTTGTTTAATTTGTTTGGTGCTTTTTAGTTTGCTAGATTTGTGTGGTGGTTTATTTTCTTGGCTTTTGAAAGTATTTAATTTTTTTTTTTTTTTTGGTTTGTTTGTTGATTTGTTGGTTTGGTTTGGGGTTTTTTTTTAGTGGTTTTTGTTTGGTTTGGTTGATTTGCAACCCTATAGGAATGTCTTGTCAACCACACAGAAACCCCCAGCACAGTATGTTTTGCATGGGAAAGCACCAGTTACATTTTCAGAAAATGTAAAATGTTATTCAAAGTATGAGAGACCAAAAATCACTAATCCTACCTTTGAATTCCTCTTCCCAGTTCCTCAGAATATCAGTATAATAAAACGAAATGTATAACATTGATTTAGTTAAGACAAGCTTTTCACCTGTTGATTCGAATCCTATGTGTGTGTGTATAAGGGCTAAAGCTGTGAACATCACATTGGTCTTATTGGACAGGCACAAATGATTTTGCTACCATTTATTTATTGCTCTTCTTGCAGCACATGTGGCTTTACTACAAGCCAAGCTATAAGTTCAGCCAAGCTGCCAAACATCAGTGTGAATGTGATCCCTCACTACTGCTCTACGGAGGAGACCTGTGCGCCTGCTTTTGGACTTACACTCAGTGTTTAGTTTGAAACATTATACCCTCACACTCTCTCTCTCTCTTTCTCTCTGTCTGTCAGACTCAAACCACTGGATATTGAGTTCATGAAACGGTTACATGAAAAAGTGAACATCATCCCACTCATCGCCAAAGCAGACACACTGACTCCAGAGGAGTGCCAACAGTTCAAGAAGCAGGTGAGCATGATCACATGCTAACACCAACTCACTGATTTGAGGGTTTTCCCCCTGAAGTCCACCTATAACAAGGGTTTCTTGCCCAAAAAACATAATTCAGGTTTGTTTGTTTTTTAGAATAAATCTAAATCTTTATCTTTAGTCATAATCTGGCTCTGAGTGAATCCTAAATAGGTTGTTAGTGTAATTTAATCTTAATGTAGGTAGAGTCACATCATTGTTTAGTATTTAACAATAAATGGGGTGATATTTAATAAATGTATACTTTCAGCACTCTCAGGACTGCTTTCTTAAATTATGCAGTGCAGGTTTGAATCACTACAACTTATTTTACACATGTAACAGAGCATATTACGAAAACAATGGTGGTAATCGCAAAAGGAAACACAGGGATATTCCTCCGGTTTTCTGCCAAAACTCAAAGGTTTAGTAGCAATGTCTAAGAATTCTGCATCAAAGTGAGACAATGCAGGAAATATTGTACAATTTTATCTTACAACAATATTCAGAATTTATATATTTGTTTATTTATTTAAATATATATAAAATGTAGGTGTGTGTGGGTGTACAATATTGTTTAATATTTGCTTATTTTATTAAAATTAAAAAATAATTGATTTTCTGATCTGGGTTTGCCTTCTAAAAGGATACATGCAATGCTGGTTAAATTAAAACAACATTTCTTAACACATAATTTTTTTATTGCCTTTTGTGTAAGCATTTGCACCTTTAATGCCTTTAAAATCCTGTCTATTTTGGAACAGAGCCCATGGGTACATTGTACATTGCTTTATTTCATAAAGCTAAGAAAATCTTGTTTTCCATTATATAATCTCCAAGGTAAACTTGCTGCTGTTTTATGTGCACGAACAAACATTCAGCCTCCTTTCAGTTTGATATTAACTTCCCTCATTGTTTTTTGTCTGCGTATCACAGAGACATTCATAGAGACGCTGGAGTTATGTTGCCTCTCAGCATCATAAAAGTATTCCCAGTGTTTCAAATGATGCATGCGGGACAGTTGCAACATCTGCAAACCAGCTGAAGAAACTGTGTGTGTGTGTGT
>JAUMHE010000072.1:3405557-3426842 GCA_032359235.1 Enteromius mattozi
TCCCAGTGTTTCAAATGATGCATGCGGGACAGTTGCAACATCTGCAAACCAGCTGAAGAAACTGTGTGTGTGTGTGTGTGTGTGTGTTGTGAATGACGGCTGTAGTGAGAAGTCATCATAACACTAGAGATAAATCTGTCCACACATGGTTTTTATGCTGAGAGTCAATGCAATCCCAAACCAGTGACACAGAGAGCCAACAGAGCCTGCTGGAGACTGCAGGTCTTTTTACTTGTCAGCACCAATTTAATGCTTTATTTTTTACTTTGTCCTTTTGTTTTCCTCTTTTCCCAGATAATGAGAGAGATCCAGGAACATAAGATCAAAATCTATGAGTTCCCGGAGACTGATGACGAGGAGGAGAGCAAGCTAGTCAAGAAGATTAAGGTTGGTTTGTTCATGATAGTTAATGATTTTTTTTTTTTTTACTGACACTGGGAAATATTTTCAAGATTTACTAATTGGTGGTAATCTGAATGACTAGATGGCTTTAAGGCCCCAGTAGATTTCAAATGACATTGAAGGCTGGCCAAAACACAGCTGTTTTGGGGATTGTTTCAGCGGTTTAAATCAGCTTACCAGCATGATCTGGAAAACTTATCACTAGCTGTTCAACCAAATTGCTATCGGTCCATGGTGGTTATGTAATAGCTGGCAGTCCTTTGGGGCTCCAACTTTGAAGTGGAAATCCGTTTTAGTCGAGGTGTGGCAGGAGTAAAAACATAAAATGTGCCAAATTGCGGAGTCTTTGTTGTGTTGTTGAAAATATAGTGTGCAGCTCATATTAAACAATGTCAGCGTCAGAGCATGAGACTGATTGTGATTGTTTTATTTCTTGTTCATTTTCTTTCAAGTAATGAAAATGTCTTGCAATGGTTTTAGTTAATGATGAAACCCCTACTACTCAACTACTCAAATATTGGCTCTCTAATTAGGCCCACCAGGGAAATGGGTCAGATTCACATTATCATCATTACCCAACACACAAACACACAAGAGTCAGTCAATATCAGTCTCTCTCTCTGAACATGTCTTTAACGTGTGTGTGATTTATGTCTGTCAGGAGCGTCTGCCGCTGGCTGTGGTGGGCAGTAACACCATCATCGAGGTCAATGGGAAGCGTGTGAGGGGCAGGCAGTACCCCTGGGGCGTGGCAGAAGGTAAGGGGTCAAAGATCATCTCCTCTTCTTGTGTGTGTGTGTGTGTGTGTAACCCTGAGGCTGTTGATCTACTCTGGTTCAGAGTATCTGACTGTAGTTGTTTGGCTTCATTGATGTTTGTTTGGGCTCCGGACCGTAACGCACCTCTTATAGTGTCATTTAACTATGATAAAACAGTCTGTTTGACCAGTGACAGCACAGAAAGACTGAACCTGTGATATGTTCACCAGACGATGTCTAGCCTCCATTGAATCATAATATAATTTAGAATGGACTCTTCCAGTGACAGACCACCTGTCTTTCACTTCAGTCAGAGTATATTTTAGAGACCAAAGACCAAACCATAGCCAGAGGACGGATATCATGAGACAGGAGTGTCCTCCAGCAGTTGAGAAACACCCTAGGAAAAGAATATATGAATCATTTCTTGTCATAAGATCAACTTGCCGTCATCAATGAAGACTAGTAATAATGATTTTCTCTTTGATCATTATGGTATATATAAACCTCACTCAGGTTTCTTTCTTTCTTTTTTTTTCAGATTATTGGTCAGTACAGCTTATTTGATATACATTTGATAAAATATTTGATTTATTATATGGAACTATAGGGAGTTTTTGATTTGATGAAAAGCTAATAAATAAAACAATGTCAGTTAATAGCCACATGACATAGAGGTGCACAGTGAAGTATTTAACAGAAATATTAACTTCAAGTAAATATTTTAGGTCAAAGGAGTTCAGCTGGTTTGTTGTTGTTTTGGTAGTATATTTAATTCATTGCCAGTTGAGCTTAGCACACCACAGACCAATTAGAATGCAATACAAATCAAGCATTAGCAACAAAATAATTGCCTTATTAGCTTTTTTGCATATAACTACGGCCTTGTTTTTAGTTTAATAAAGAAATGCAACATTTTCAGTTCTGAACTGAGGTGCAATCCAGTGTTATTTTAGCATTATTTAATTAACATTTTATTTATTTCTTTTTTCAGTTAGCTTTTATTTTATACTTGTAGTTAATTTTTCCTTGATTTTTTTTTTTTTTTTTTTTCACATATTTTTTTGTTTTATTTAGTTTAGTAAGTACTTCAGCTTCAGCTTATTTCAGTTCAAAAAATTTTTGTCTAATAATTTTTTTATATGTTTCTTAATTTTAATTAGCAAAAGTGTTTTTTATAAAGTCGTAGTTAATAATAATAACACTGAAGCTAGTTAATTCAATAAAGGCCTCTTACAGAAATGAAAGAATAAACAAGTGACATCACATAAACGAAAGTATGAAATGCTTGTCCTCATAGTATGTTTCAGGTCATGTGATAAACACCCTCGGGTGTGCAGGGGGTTGGGCAATAAGTAAAATATCTGCAAACAGGAAGTGTGTGTGTTTTGATGTTTGATCGAGAGCTCCTGTAGAACGGGTCACATGATCCACCATGAACATACAGTATCAAATACGAGCACAGCTGGAGCCTTGAACAAAGCTTTGAAGATGAAGCTCTAGTGAAATCAGACATTTGAAGCAGAAGATCAGATGCTGATTTGATTAGTCACTCACCGGAGCGCTTTGGCTGGTGCTGATGTCTGCGTCTACTTTCTAGACCTTTGACCTCTGATAACACGAGGGGCTAAGCCAAGTCCTCTGAGAGCGAGGTTATTGTGTGTGATCGGGAGAGCTGTATTTGGATCCAGTGGTTATCTATGTTTGAGAGGATAGGTTTGGATGCCTGAGATGCTTTCAGCAGCATGTAAGCACACAGATGGCATGTGGTCTGGAAGGAGGGAGAGGTCTGCTTCATTCATTGGATAAGTGACGCACACACACTGCAGGAGACACATTCAGTGCCAGATCAGGCGCCACCTGCTGGTCAGTTTATACATCACAGCAGCAGAGTAATGATCTGTGCCTGTTTGTTCCTATAGACAGTCAGTGTCCACGCTCTAGTTATTACAGCATCTTGCTTGGTTTATCATGTTTTTTCATTTTGGTTTTAGTAAGAAGCTTTTATTTTGTTTTAATTTGTGTTTACTTGGCTTTGTTTTGTTTGTGTTTTGATTTTGTTTTCAGCAAGTAATGTTAGGTTATTTTTGTTAAAATTTCTTGTTTAGCTTAGTTTGGGTTGTGTTTTGTATTTGATTGTGGTTTTATTCTTTGGGGCAATTTATTTTTGTTTTGTTTTCAACAAGCAGATTATTTTTGTTTAGTTTAGTTTAGCTTAGTTTGGTTCTGTGTGTTTTTGTTATGTTTCGTTTTTTCAACAGTTAGGTTATTTTTGTTTAGTTAAACTTGACTTGGTTTGGGGGTTTTTGTGTCAGTGAGTGTTTTTTTTGATTGCAGTTGATTTTTTGTTTTGTCCTCCATACTTCAGATTCAGATTATAATCCGAATTGGATATTAGTATGTCATTATGAAGCCCATATTAATACAGATTTGCTTATTTCTATGACAGTAGTCAATATGCAAGGTGTGGACTACAAAACCCACTGTCTGATATCATAAAATTAAATGTGATTAAATATGATAAATAACATGTAAATTGGCATTCAGCCCAAAAGTTACTAACCTGGAACAACTTCCTTTATTATTATTATTATTATTATTATTGTTATTATTATTAATTTTAGTCATCTGTAGGACGGGAAGTGGTGGATATTATAATGTGATGTCCTGCTGTTTCTTGATTCACTCTTATTACACTTTTTTTTCAGTGGAGAATGGGGAGCACTGTGACTTCACAATCCTTCGAAACATGCTCATCAGGTACATAACTGCATTTCTACACCAGCACAAACACTATAATTCTCATAATTCCTCCAGAATGACATCTTTCAAAAACATCCGTATTAGAGCCATGCATCTGTGGCCTACTGTAATAAACTATTCTTCAAAAGTTTGGGGTCTATGTTTAAAAGAATCTTTTATGCTCACCAAGGAAGCTTTAGTTTGATCAGAAATATATTAATATTGTGAAATATCATAACAACTAAAAATAACTGTTTTCTATTTGAATATATTTTAAAATGTAATTTATTCCTGTAATGCAAAACTGAATTTTTTAGCATCATTACTCCAGTTTTCAGTGTCACACGATCATACTGATTTGCTGATTTACTGCTCAAGAAACATTTATTACTATTTATTACTATTAAAAACAGTTCTGCTGTTTCATATTTTTGTGGAAGCCATGCTAAATAGAAAGCACAGCATTTATGTGAAATAGAAATCTTTTGTAGCATTTTAAATGTCTGAGATAGACATGCTGTGAGAAATCTGTTATTTATTTGCTCTCTTCCATCACAGAACTCACATGCAGGACCTGAAGGACGTGACCAACAATGTCCATTATGAGAACTATCGCAGCAGGAAACTGGCCGCTGTCACTTACAACGGCGTCGACAACAACAAGACCAAAGGCCAGCTCACAAAGTGAGTGTTTCTCACCAATACAAGCCTTACTTCAAGTGTACACAAACATGAACGATACGCTTTACTGATGTCAGTTTACCGTACATGGAAGCAGATATCTGTGGTTATAATATGCCGATAAAGGATCAGTGTGTAAAGACGCCTAAACCTGAATCCCAGAGCTAGACTGACACATGCTAATAATGCTAAAGTCAGCGCAGTGTTAATGAGCTGCTCCACACATCCAGGCTTCCTAACGGCCTCAGTCACTAACCCTCAAACACAGTCCAAACGCTCGCTACCGCCCATTCACTTCCACCATCACGCCCCATCTTAACCAAAACATAAGTACACGATTCAGCTGCTAACATTATTTTTTTTATTTCCTAACACATGATGCAGTGTGAGCATGCTAAGTGTGTGTATGTTTTTTGATTTTTAGATCTGACACAGTTGAAGGCATGTAAGTGTCGTGCTCAAGTTCACATTTGTCTCGTCCTCCGTCCTCTGCTCTCTTTTTCCCTCTTTCTCCTCGTCTGTTCACGGTCTGAGTCGGGCGTCCTGCTCAGTGTCCTTAGTGCGTGTGTGTGCGTTTACTGCAGATTTAGCTTTGTGTAGAATCAGTGTCAAACTGCTGTTCTGTAGCACATTACCTCAGATTTCCTACGCTCTTTAGTCAGGTTAAAGATGTTTATTTCGCTTTCTGCTGGAAGACTCTAAGGAAGTTTCTTAAGAAGTTAGGCAACTCAGGACGTGTTCATCGTAAACTATTTTGGATGCTGCCTGAGAGGAGAAAAAGCTTGTACATACAAATGTTTTGAAATAAAACAGTGTCCTTATGAACCCTTTCACATACAATCTTTAGACTTCTGTTATCAAATGTCTATTACTTTTGTGTTCTTGTTTATTTCAGTTAGCCTGACTTACTTTCAGTTGGTTTGGTTCAAAATAAGTCAGACTAACTGAAATAAGCCTGACATATTTGGTAAACTGGTTTTATGGAACAGGACCCAGGTGAGTTTTTCCGGTTTTCAGTTTCTTTGTTTTTGGCGTTTTGTTTTAAGTAGGTAATTTTTTCTTTTGTCTTTTGTTTTGGTTTTCTTGTCTTTGTTTTTGCTTTAGTTCAACCTGAAGCCTGAACATTGAACTCATTTTACAAGTCTAGAAGAAACACCACTGCTGCTCTGAAAGTTTGAAAATACAGCTGCAAAAATATCTTCTTTTAATGCGGTGGAATCAACTGAATATAATTTATCTAGGCTCAGAAATAGCTTAGAATATAACATGCAAGTTAAGAATATCTTAAAGCTTGTATTTATATTCACTTCCATTAAAAGTTGATTATTTATTGTAAAAATGTATTTGCTTATGTGTAATGAATTAATGATATAATACATTAGTGCTGTCAATTTATCACGATTAATCACATCCATAATAAAAGTTTTTGTTTGCGTAATATAAGTGTGTGTACTGATGTATATAAAAATACAAACACATACATGTATATTTAAGAAAATAAAATCACTGTAGTATATTTCAGGACAGTATATTCTCATAAAACTTGTATGTACAAGCTTTTGGTCCTCCATAATCCAGCTCCAGATGATCTCTTTGTAAACTTGTGCACATGTAATTGTCTGGTGAGTTTGCTGTGAGTGTTTGATAAGTGTCGTCGGCTGTGTGTTATGTGAGCGGTGTAGATCTAACACAGCTGCAGTACAGCTTACTAACTCAAGCTCACCTCATTGGGTCCTTAAGTCTTCCCATCAGGGTCCTCTCTTCCCTACTGCTCCTGCATCACGACTCTGTTCGTCTCATTCTGGCTCTTGAGTGAACCGTCTAATGATTGTGTATTGTGCGATGCTTGTGCTCGTGCGTGTGTGTGTGAACAGGAGCCCACTGGCACAGATGGAGGAGGAGAGGAGAGAACATGTGACGAAGATGAAGAAGATGGAGATGGAGATGGAGCAGGTGTTTGAGATGAAGGTCAAGGAGAAGATCCAGAAACTCAAAGATTCTGAGTCAGAGGTACCGGCACCAGTGGTTTCTGCAGTGTTCTTCATGAATTATTTTTAGGGAGTCTGAGTTGACTCTGCTGGTGTGTTTCATCTGTTCAGCTGCAGCGGCGTCACGAACAGATGAAGAAGAACCTGGAGGCCCAGCACAAGGAGCTGGAGGAGAAGAGACGTCAGTTCGAGGAGGAGAAAGTCAGCTGGGAAGCTCAACAACGCATGCTGGAGCAGCAGAAACTGGACGCTTCCAGGTACACAGAGACACAAACCTGAGCTCTGCTGATAAATCTAGTGAGGACTGCATGCTTTATGAAGAAGGAAATCCTAAAAGGCATTGCATCAAGCTTAGTAGCAGTAGTAGTAGGCCCGGATTCAGACGGGGCTTAGTATAAACCAGGATTAGGCCATGGTTCACTAGGACATTTAAATAATTTTTAGAAACATGCTTTAGACAAAAGCATTACTGGCGTGATCTTAAGACAAACTAAGGCACTGACATGTTTTAAGATCAGCCAGTGCAAGTTCTTTTCATTTGAAACAACTCAGATTTACATTTTAGTCTGGGACTAGGCTTAAGCCTTGTCTGTGAAACTAGGGGTAGTGTTTTATTTAGTCCTAAAAGACCCACCTTTATGCATCATCTGCAAGACTCAACTTTCCTTTAAAGTTATTTTATTGGACTGTCTTGGTTTTATTGCAAGTAGAATTTTTTTTTCTGAAATGTGCTCACTCAGGGACTTGTTTTGTATTATTTTACCTGATTTTTTTATTGTATGTTAGTTTAAAAAACTTGTATAGTATTTGGTTATATTTTGTGTTTGTAACTCTCCCAACTTTTTGCCATGAAGATAGCTTTAAAAGTTGACATGACAATTACAAAAAAATAACTACTACTAGTTATTTAGTCCTAAAATGGATAGTTATCTCTATACTGCATGTCAAAATTTGGAATAATTACATATATAATCATTTTTAATTGTGACATTGTTTAATTGTTAAAAATGTATTGCAGCTTGAAATATATATTTTCTGATTTATTTTATTTGAACAAATGTAATTTATTCCTGTGATCAAAGCTGAATTTTCAGCATCATTATTCCAGTTTAGTGTCACATGATCCTTCAGAAATCATCCTAATATCCTCATTTGCTAATTTTTTACAAATAATTTGATAATTTATTATTTTCAATACTTTGGCTACTTAATAGTTTTTCATTATTCTTTCCATTATAATAGAAAGTCCATAAGAACAACACTTGTCTGAAATGCAAATCTTTTGTAACAACATTATGAGTGCTTAAAAAAAGGATTATTATTTTTTAATAAGTAGTGTTTGACAGTTTCCACAAAAATATTAAATGGATAAATAATTATAAATAATGAACAATATAAAATACACATTTGTTAAATAAATTAATACTGTAATTCCACTAAAATATTAATCAGCACAGCTGTATTCAGTACTGATAATAATCAGAAATGTTTCTTGAGCATCAAATCAGAATATTAGAATGATTTCTGAAGGATCATGTGACACTGAAGAGTGCAGTAATGATGCTGAAAATTCAGCTTTGATCACTGGTATTAATTCTATTTTAACATGTATTCAAATAGAAAACATTTATTTTAAATTGTGCTATTTTGTAATATTAATAAAACATAGTATTGACTATAAGGCGGCATTTATAGCAGAAGTTTGACCAGTAGTGTAATTTAAAGATTGTATAATAATTTACAATCATATTTCATATTTAACACTTTTTTTAGTGTCTCTTAACTAGTTGCTTATTAGCGTGCATATTACTAGAATATTAATCATTTATTAGTGCTAATTAAGCACATATTAATGCCTTTTTCTACATCCCTAATCCTATCCAATTCTAATTTCCATTTTTCTTATTTTCAATCCTAAAGGACCTTGGAAAAGAACAAAAAGAAGAAGATCTTTTAAACCACTCGGACCATCACCACACCCTAGTTGCCAATTAAACCAGCCGGGACCCTCAGTCAGTCTGTCGACCAAAACCACACATTTATATAAAGCCCTATGTTTTTTGTTTGTTTTTATTTCAATATTTTAAATTTTTTTGTGACCTGGAAACACTTCTCTCTGTCCAAGCATTAGGCTCTATTTTCCGCATCTAAAGCATCGTCTCATTGACCAGGCCTCACAGACACAGAGAGTGCCTAATCTAAAACAAAGAAAACATACAAACCGCTCAGAGAAATGCAATATCGTTAGGGTTTTGAATTTGTAAAGCATCAGACTCCCCTCCCGCATCGTGTGTTTGTTTAGTGTTTTTAGATCCGAGGTCACTTCCTACTCCGCTCAATAAAGGCTGAATCTTACCTCAGGCATTTCTGGCCTTTAAACAACGACCTTTTTTGTGGCTTCTTCTTTTTCCCCTTCCCGAAATGTTTAGCTCTTCCAATTTTTGTGTAATTTAAATTATTTAGCCATGGACCTTAGCCATTCATGAAAGGTGTTTTTCGATTACTATTATTTTGTCAGTTTGTTTCTCATTTAAAAGTTCCAGTTCACTGTTTTAAGTGCGTCTACACATCCTTTATGAACGTCACATGATTTGTCCGTGGATGGACGTTATGCAATAGAGGGTTGGTGACACGTGATGAGGCGTTTGAGAGAGGTCTGTCGATGCGGGTGTGTTTTCTACTCTTCCTCGTGTAAACTGATTCAGGAACAGTGAGCTGGCGTTCTTGGCCAGTTGATGTGTGTTTTTTCTATATAGGCACGAGTTCCCATCAGAGCTGATCATGTACTTCTGCAACTCTTTTTATCATTTTGTTTCTTTTTGCTTTTTCATTTTTATTGTACAAAGTCACATAATAAACTTGTGATGATGCCATTTGAATAGTGCGAGTTGTTTTGTTTGCTGCTTGTCGTTAATGGAAAAAAGTCCATCAAGACAAAAGATGTGTTGACAGCTGTGTGAAGTTAGCTGACGCTGTAATGCTGGGCTGTTCGTACTGCTTTATAAAGGTCAGGGCATGATGGGGTTTGGCAGGAAGAGGGCAGCAAACACTGTGAAAAATAGCTGCCTCTTAGGCTTTACATTCATTATCAAGGTTTTGAAAGTTAAATATTAGACTTTTGGAGAAATGTCCTTAACCAACTATCAATTAAATATATTTGTATATCCGAACTACTTTTTGTTGTGTTTAATTTTCAGCAACCACTATTCTAGAAATGTTTTTGAGTAACCACAAATCTAAAACTTGGAACAAACCTATATATTGTATACCAAGTTTTTTGCTTTGTCTTTTGTCAATTACAATACCAATCTAAACATGTTTTTATATTCCTGTTTGGTGATTGCTGAAACAAACATGCATGAAGAAAATAACTTTTTTGCTGTGATTTCAATAACCACTAATGAGACATTAGTGCTATAAAACGATTAATTAAAAAAAAGTTGTGATGGCAGATATTTTTTTGGAAACTGCAATACTTTTTTCAGGATTATTTGATGAATAAAAAAAGTTATAAAGAACACCATTTATTAAAAATATAAATCTTTTCTAACAGTATAAATCTTTGCCATAACTTCTTATCAATTTAACACATCCTAGCTGAATAAAAGTTAAAATCTTTTTTTTAGAAGAAAACTTTTGAGTGCTACTGTATGTTGTTAGAAAGGATTTCTGTTAAAAATGCTGTTCTTTTAAATGTTTTATTCATTCAAGAATACTAAAATAATATCAGTTTCCAAAAAAATTTTTTTTTGTACAAATTCTCCAATTAAGTGTTTTTCTTGTTTTTGCTTTCCGTAACCGTCTTTTTATACAAATCAACTTTTTATACAAATATATTTAAAACATTTTTTATTTGTTTTATTTTCAGAAACCAACAATCTTAAAATATGTTTGTTTTGTATGTTTATTTGGAGATGGATGAAAACAATTCTAAACTAAAAAGAAAAGTTAAAATTAAGCAAATTCTCTTTTGAAGTTCGTTTTCAGTTTTGTTTGTTTTCAGCAACAACCAGTCTAGAAAAGTTGATTTGGCTTTGCTATGCTTTCCAGATTATTAATATTGGCCTAGAGATACTTAAAGAAATGTTTTAGCTTAATACAAGTTAAGTCTGTGCACAGCATCTATTGAATACCGTCGCAATAAATAATACTGTTCTTCAGTTAATGTTAAAAATGCATGTAAATAAAACCCTTACAATAGAAGACCAATCACTGGAGTAAATATTAAAATACACTTTTAAATGTTTAACTAAACACATATAAACTAAGGGAAGAGTCTGAATGTTCTGTGGTAATCAGCATGTTTTTAACTCGTATTGAACTGGGATGTAAACTAGTTATTTCATCCAGAAATGGTGTAATTTCGCTCGTGGGATCTCAGTTCTGCACTAATGCAGGACATTTGTGTGTGTTTGGTCTATCACGTAACCTCTACCCCCATTTTCAATGTAACTCTCAAACAAATGGAGACTTTGAACTAATGGGGTGTAATCATCAGGTGATGTGACTGATCTGAGTCCTGTGATTGGCCCACAGTTATCCCTGATCATCAAGACACACGTGGTTCCAGCCAATCAGTGCGGACTCTCATTTTAACATCATAGGAAGCTTGGAGTATGTGCTCTCTGAAGACGTGCTGCTGATTTCTAAGAAAAGGCAGTGTGCCGAAGGTTCACAAATGGATGCTGACATAGTAAATAAAGAAAAAGACCCTTTCAAAAGACCAGCTAAGCAAACAAGACATAGACATAATGTAGACCTGCGTCCAGCCAGGGTCAAATTTAGTAATATTACTGGTTTGGTTTGGTTTTTATTTGATTGGTTTTGTTTTAGTGTGTGCTTTTTGTTTTGTTGTTATTTTTTTGTTTTATGTTAGATTTTTTTTATGCTTTTTGTTTGTGTTTTTGTTTATTTGTATGATTTGTTTTATTGTGTACTTTTTTGTTTAGATGTGTTTTTTGTTTGTTTTAATGATTTTTTTTTTTACAGTAGTTTTTTTTTTTTTTTTGATTTGTTGTGTGTTTCATTTTATTATGTGCTTTTTGTTTTATTTTGTTTTGTGCCTTTTTTGTTTAGGTGTTTCATAGTTTTTTTATATATATATAATGTGTTGTATTTTGTTTTATTGTGTGATTTTTGTTTTGAACTTTTTAAGTGTTTTGTGTTCTAAAGTTTCTTTGATATCATTTGTGTGTTAGATTTTAATGTGTGCTTGTAGTTTTTGTTTGTTAATATTATTTGTGTTTTATTTGTTTTTATATAATTTGCTTTGTGTGTTTTAGTTTTTAAGTGAGCTTTTTGTTTTCATTTAGGTGTTTGTTTGTTTTTTGTTGGTTAAGGTGTTTTGTTTTGGTGTTTTGTAGTGTAGTTTTGTTAGCTTTTTTGTTATGTATGCTGTGTTTAGTTGTTTGTTTTAGTGTTTGTTTGTTTTTCTTTTGGTATTTGTGGTGTTTTGTTGCTGTGTGTTCTTTTGCTTTGTTTTAGGATGTGTATGTGTTTTATACCAAATCCTTGACCCCAGGACAGTAAATTTATAATTCATATAAGTTGGTAAACTGTGAGAATGCTTCTGTTTCATTGTGCCTTGAAATAAACATCTGGGGAGTTTTTAAACAGACAGTTAAGTAAATATGCATTCCTGTAGCCAAATCAAAAGGTCTGAATGCAAGAATTGACAAAATGCGCAACTTGAATGCATTGCAAGCTGCAGAGGATTCAGTCATGGAGACAAATGTCACCGTGTCCTGAGAATGACCCACCGTAAATTATATTTTAATCAGCTACTCCAATGCAAACAGTATCATTTAGTGACCGCTGCTTGCCTCTTGCACACGGAGCATGTGGTAATACACTCCTAAATGTCTGATTCGGCTGTATCTGTGTTGGCTGGAGGCTGTGCTGTGTGAAAGGTTATTAATGGGGTGCCTCAGCACTCGGCTCATCAGAGGATGCTCTTATGTAACCAACACAATGCTCTTGATTTGATGCCAGAGCTAGACACGTCCTGCCAAATACAAGGCCTTACTGTGACATCTGACTGAGCAGGACAGACAATGTGGCCCTGCCAATCCTGCTTCAAAATGACCTCCTTCCCGTCAGACTCGGGGCACCATGACTGTAGTTTCATCAGCCAATCAATCTGATGCACTTATGCATGTTACTATAGCGTAAAGGCAGTATTTGCATATCAACTCCATCCTATATAATACGATACGATACTGATGCTGTAGACAAAAAAAGCATGAGTGAGGTCGTATTTGTGTCTCTGTGAATTAAGTTGCACCACCTGTAGTCTCTCGCCATGGATACAGCCCTTTTGTTACCAAGAAATATAATTACATCACCCGGTTACATTCATTTCACTTGTTCCTGAACCCACTGAACTCAAATTATAGTGTGTGTGTGTGATCTTGGGCTGTACTGAGAGCTTCTTTTGAGAACTTCTTTTAGCTGTGCAACACTCTGAACCTCAAGTACACTTGGAAGTCTACAACAAGGATTTAGTTGGCAAACATTTGCTGTCGACACAGAGCCATGCACTGGATCACGGTCTAGGACAGAGGTTCACAGACTTTATTACTGTTATGTTAATTAATTAATTAATTATTTATTTATAATGTAACTATAAAAATGAAGACAAATGCACGTTAAACTCACAGAACATGCAAAGATGGAACTGACTGCATTTACTGTTAAACCAGGCAGCCGTCTTCTTATCGTTAACTAAAAATTAAATCAAACTAAATTTAATTATATTAAATTAATAGATTTTAATCTTAATTTTAATTTTTATTTTATCATTTGTCATTTCCCCAGCTTGAGTTAAAGTACTTAACTAAAACTAAATCAACTAAAATGAAAAGTTAAAACTTAAAATAAAAATCATATGGACATAAAAAAAATGTGGGGGAAAAAAAGAAAAATAATACAGCAAGATTACTTAAACTCTAAATTATATATATTAATAAATCAGCTGAGATGAACTCTTGATTATTGGCTTTACCTCCTCTTCAGTTGGTTGAGGATCTCTTTTTTTTTATCCTTCAAAAGGATGAATTCAAAATATTCTGAAACCAGAGACTCTGAGATGCTTTAAACATCAGATCAAAAGCTTCTCGAATGAACACACTTCTGCGCTTTCACTCATTTTATTTTATTGAATCACATCCTTTGATTTGATAATCGTTTTAATTGTACATGCCATATCATTTTTATTATTAGCTTTTAATCAGCTCAGGAACTCCCTGCAGTTATGGTCTAAATCTTAGTCATTTATTCAGATCAAAGTCTTTTTCTTTTTCTTAGCCTTCGGTCTGTGTATTTTCAGTGACTCTTGTTTCAGGTTACACTCTTACACCAGACCGTGATAAGTTACATATTTTAATAAGTGAGTCACTGAATGAGTCACTAAACCTATTTGTTCAAAAACACTGACCGATTGCTTACTGTTTTATGAATACTTTTAATTCTGACATTCTAGTATTTTTACATGTTTTTGCATATGCATATCCATATTTAGATTCAAGCGCTGGTCAGAGATACATGGCAGCTGAACTACTCTATTTTCATTGATGGAGCAAAAACAAACACAGGTATTGATTTTACTCAACATTAACTTCTTGTTTACTGAGCTGAGATGTTGATTAAAGTTTATAGCTTTCATTATGGCAATTATAATTATAAAATAAACAAGGAATTGGTTCTGGATCACGGCCACATTACTTTAACACGTGAATGACAGATATATGAAGTGAACACGTGAAAGTCAATCAAACACAAGCACACCTTGTTCCAGAAATTTTAGCTGGGAACATTTAAACACGTCAGGTAACATGTGTCCTGCATGCAAAATGATTCATATAGCAATTATTTTATAGCATTATAGTCATAAATGCTTAGGATATTGTGAGATTGGACTTTGTTTAGTTTTACTTTAATCTTTATTTTTGTTGAACAACTAAACTCCCTGATAAGAAACTATTTTGAATCCTGAGGAAGATTTTATCTTCTTCTGTTAGCTGCAATCCCAACCAAGATAAATCATCTGGCATTTAGATCAGATGCTATAGTGGCATTGAATTGACAGCAGCTCAAAGCACACCGTGATAATTACTTTGACACAAGGTTTAGAGTTATATAAACGTGTCCTCATCTCTCCTGACACACTTGAACAAGCTATTCAGGGTTTTAATTGAGAAAAAAAACAAACAAAAAAACATAAAGTTGAGGCCAGGCTTCTTTCAAAGTATAGTCTGTAACAAGAAATGATTCAAGTGTGATTTGTATTTATGTCTATACAAACTAAATATGTAAACATCACTTTTACCAACAACAAAATAGTAAGGGTAGGAATAATTGATGTCATCTTTCATTCAATTTTTGAACAGTATTCAATAAATTAAACACAAGAAACCTTCCAAAAGACATTTAAGCTCACGTTGTACTGTTACACTCCTATTGCTTCGTGCATCAATAAATGGGAACAAAATGTTCATTAGGGAAGAAAATCACAATAGCTTCGTGTCTCTCTCAAGTGTCATGTTGGGAAAGTCCGCAGACAATGACCAATAATAATGACAGGAGGCCACGCCCCCGTCGACTGAACGCCGACGCAGTTTGATTAGCGCTTTGAAATAGCTTTGGGAAGTCCGGTTCGTTTGAGAGTCGATTCCTTCGAAGCGCTCGGTTCATTTAAGTTGTCACTCAAAAGTTAACATATTTTCACGTGCGTATTTGTATTTATTTGTTTATTTATTCATTCTTTGTTTTGCGCTTAACTTAACATGTTTGTCTGTTATTACTATGTTTTCGATTCCTTTATATAAATTTGATTATATTTTGTAGTTTTTAATCATATAACTCTAGGCTAATTGAAACGCTGCCTGTTTTTGCTAAATAAATAGGCCTATGTGACTCTGGAAAAAATAAAATGAAAGAAAAGAAAGCTAAATTAATAACCTTTAGGCTGCATTGATCCAAGCCCATGGTTTGTTAGGAAAGATATTTGACTAAGATATAACTATCTGAATATCTAGAATCTGAGGGTGCAATAAATAAATAAAAAGACTGGGAAAATCCCCTTTAAAACTGTCCAAATTAAAATCTAGTATTACTAAACTTTTTTTTTTTTTTTGATAGGCTGTATTCACGGTAGGAAATGTACAAAATATCTCAATGGAACACGATCTTTACTTAATACTCTAATGACTTTTGTCATAAAAGAAAACATTATAATTTTGACCCATACGGTGTATTATTGTTGGCTATTGCTACAAATATACCCGTGCTTTTAGGAACGCTCAGTGAATCGATTCAATCGAGTCATTAAAAAGAGTCGGCTCAAAAGAAGGATTCGGATAGCGTACCTCGACATAGAAACCGCGCTAGAGTTCACTTCAGTTCAGTTCTGTCTGGAAGAGCGTTGATATGGACGCTTCTGCTCCGAGTCTGAGAAAACGCGGCGACTTTTGCACGAACTGACGGAGAAAAGAGATCACAGCGTGTCATGTTTAGCGAGAGGAATTAAATCAGCTCAAATATCAAGACTTGTCTATGTGCAAGCGGGATCTTCCACGCACAGTGCCAAGCGGGTTTCGTTCTCGGTTCGCAAACTGATTCACCGGGACACATGGGTGGGAATCTCGGGTGCCACCGGTCCATTCCCAAGGACCCCACGGATTTCTTTCAGGGCAAGCGCAAGTTCAGCGCGGCATGCAACTTCAGCCACATACTGGTGAACCAGGAGCGGCTGAACATCAACACCGCCACCGAGGAGGAGCTCATGACTCTCCCGGGCGTGAACCGCGGGGTAGCTCACAACATCGTGGAGTACCGCGAATGCATCGGCGGATTTAAGAAAGTAGAAGACCTGGCGCTGGTCAGCGGGGTCGGTGCCACGAAACTAGAGGCTATTAAACTGGAGATCTGCGTGTCGAGCAAGAACAGCTCGTCCAATCACTCGCCCTCGTCTCTGCGCAAAGAGCAGGAGCACCTGCCGTGCACCGGCGTCAACATAAACACCGCCACGCCGCCGCAGCTCATGAGCGTCCGCGGCATCACTGAGAAACTCGCCAAGAGCATTGTGGAGTTCCGTTCCGCGCACGGACCGTTCCGGAGCATCGAGGACCTGGTCAAAGTGCCCAGCATCAACTCGTCTCTGCTGGACCGCATCCGCTTCCAGGTGTTCGTGGAGCGCTCCAGGACTCCTTCCACGAACACGAACGGAGGGCTCACGCACCCCAGCCCCACGTCCTTCGGTGGCGGTAGCGAGGAGCTGGACGCGCCGTTCGGAGGACCGCCGCTCGTCTGCTCTGTGCGGCCCTCCGTCGAGCCTCCGACGGCTGCGCGCGATGGGAAGCCCGCGGTGCGAGTGGCCACCTGGAACCTGCAGCGCTGCTCCAGCGAGAAAGCCAACAACCCGGGGGTCAGAGAGGTCGTCTGTATGACCCTCCTGGAAAATGAGTGAGTAAACTCTGTTACAAAACTAACAAAGCGTTATGTTAAAAACATCATGCATTTTTAGAAAATGTTTTTTTTTTTTTGACTTGTCACGGTAGTAACCCAGTACTAGTCTTTGAAGTATCATGATGATAATACCATATTTTTTCCAATATTTTTTTTGTGTGAATTTTTACATTTTTACATAAGTTTTAATCAGTAAATACCCACCACCACAAAAAAAAACCCCAAAAAAACTTTTTCCACAATTTTCAGAATAGACAGTGAAGAAAGTGTCACATGCCAAAGAGGTACATCTTTACTAAAATAAAAAACAACACCAAGTACACATTTTCAAAATACTAGTATTAAAAAAAAAAAAAAAAAAAATATATATATATATATATATATATATATATATATATATATAGCTGTATACTGTATGTGTATTATGTATGTGTGTGAATTTATCTTTGTTCCAATTTGTAAATTCTGAGAAATTCTGTCAGTATTAATTTTTTAAAAGATTGCATTGATTGTCACATTTCCAGTTATGTTTCCAGTTATAAATATTGTGATTTTTATTATTTATTTATTTTTTTTGTCTGCGTAGTCTGATGGTTTCATTATTTTCAAAACATTTTCAAATCCCATTCTTAGTTGTTTTTAGGCCGCTTTTAAGATGTTTGTGCGTGAACGTGAACAGAAGGAACTGTATGTCAGGTTAGTGGTGTAGGCGATGTCAGGAGTCCAGCTGACTCGTGTTGCAGTCTGCTGTAATCTTTAGTGGATCTTTATGATAAAGCCACATCTGACTCCACTGAATCCCTGCCCACTTTTTATTGCATTGATGGATTCTAAAATAAATATTAGTACTGTTGGTTGTTTTATGGCACACACACACACACACACACACACACACAGTAATTCACTTAGGGTGTCGCTGAGGTGCGTGCCCTCGTTCTTGTCATAACTCAGGGAGGGCTGTTATATAAGCGTGTGTGTGTGTGTGTCGAAGGTGGTTGAAATAGTAGTAAGTCTCTTCTCATTGGCAGGGAGAATATAATGTTATGAATGACATAAGCTCTGAATGCTGTACTCTATGTAACAGCAATGGATGCAATGCAACCGTCCCTATAAAGAAAGCAGTGACTCCCACCAAGGGGCTCATGTAACGTTCTCAAATGGCATTTGGAAAGATTTAGATTTTGCCTTGTTTAACCTATTAAACATAAATATCAGTGCATTAAAATAACTATTAGTGTTGCAGAATACGTATATCTGCTGCTGGACTGCATTAAGAGCAGCTGTTTTTCCTTGTTAAAAGGTGACTTTAATGATAAGTGATATCCGGTATACAGTACATTTACATTTAGTCATTTTGCAGAGGCTTTGATCCAGAGCGACTTATAAAGAGGTATAGAATGAGTTCAATTAAAGCCTTTCTGGTTTTGTGTTGATGAAGCAGTGCTATTGACTAAAACTATTAAAAATCATTTTCAGAAATAAAATGTGTATTAGAATAAAAAAAATATAAAAAAAGAGAAATATAATTTATATCTGAATATTTAAAATATTAGATTTAAAATAAAACTTAAACTTCAAAACTTTAATGAAAATCATAAATGTTGACTTGGCAACTTACTGAAATAAAATAACCAAAAGTATTACCAAAAAAGTGAAAAATAAATAGAAAGAAAGAAAATAGAAACTGAAATCTCAGGAAAACAAAAGATAATTCAAACTTTTCATCAATACTATAATAGTAATGTAAATAATACTAAACATTGATAATAGTAATTTTGTCTAATGGATAGACCTATAAGACAAAAAAAGCTCTCTTAAATTGTGTTTTAATTTATTGTTTATCAGTGAGTCTTCAGGAAGAACTGACATTTATTCAGATCAAGACATTTTCTTAATAATATTAGTAATAATAATCTGTTAACATATTTGAGAACCTTTTCTAAATTACACTTAGGAACAGTCTAAGGAACTTCTTGGGATTTATCTTCATTTCTTAAGAAGTGAATCCCCCCCGATCCATCATTCTACCACACAAGGTCATATGCAGATACAGAGCTAATTTTGCTGTGCTTGAAAAATTCATTTTGACACAGCAGCATATTGCTGCATTTAAAACCCAAGTCAGCTTTCAGCAGCAAGCAGCTCTCAAGGTCTCTTTATCACTGTTGACTGACTTCACAAACTTATTCCATATTTCTGAGAACTTGAGTTAATTGCAGAGTAAATAAAACTGTACCTAAATCAAACGTCCCATCAGATGCTTATTTCTCAAATCGTTTCCTCCAGCTGCCTCCATTACATAGATACGTGAGATTTTACATGGTAGTAAATATTGATATAAATAGTAATGATTTACAACAAATTGGCATTATCTGTTGATGAATGCAGTCTAGTGTGTGACAACCCTTGAGAAACCAGAGAATCAATACAGCCTTGGTGATGCTTTGACCTTTTGACTGGATAACCATGAAAACTCAGTTAACCGTCTGATTCGATTTAAGTCATGAGGTCTACCTACAATAGTCAAATGTTTCCCACAATGATATACTAATACGTTAGCACTGAATTTTTTTATTTTTTTTAAGGTTGTGTGAAGAGTGTCAGAGGTATTGCCTGTGATTGATCCATCATATTTCTTTTTCCATGTTTTACAGTGTTGCGCATTATAACCGATCACACACGATTCTGTTGAATTTATGAACGCAGCGGCCAATCAGAGGCGTTGAGATGAGTCATCGCTGAAACATTGGAGATTTTTTGTTCAGTGCATGCTCTCTGTCTGCTCTCTCGCAAATTTTCTTATCATAAACAACATAGTGCAGATTTAGCATACACATGTGATGTAAGTATAAGTTATTTATTCATCATGCAGTGTAAATAGCTTCACGGATTATAACAGGAGTGTTTTCTAAAGTCAGTAAACTCGCACTAGTCTACACTCTAAGAGGTACAAAAGCTGTCACTGGGGCTGTACATTTTTAACAGGTACATGTTTGTACTTTAAAGGTACATATTTGTACTTAAAGTGTACATATTTGAACCAAATAGGTACAAACATGTACCTTTTGAAAAGAAAAAAAGTGATAAAAAAGTGAAGCAGCACAACGGTTTTCAGTACTGATAATAATAATCATGTTATCTGTGATATCTGAAGGGTCACGTGACACTGAAGACTGGAGTAATGATGAAAATTCAGCTTTGATCACAGGAATAAATTACATTTTATTATATATTTTAATAGGAAACAGTTATTTTAAATGTGATATTTCAACTATTTTGTACTAAATCTCATAAACAAGCTGCATGGTTTGTAAAAGCATTCACTAATAGCCAAATGGCACCAAAGTTTAATACTTGAAAGTAAAGGTATAAATCCAAGACAAACATCTCTATCTAGGCATCACTGTAGGGCACTTAAAGCCGCCGTCTCCCCTCATCAGTACTGAGTCAGCAGCCCTCATGTTCATCACACAACAGAGACTGCTTCAGCTATCCATCTGATATCAGTTTTAGGTTTTTGTGGAACATTAAATGGTGTAAAAGCACATATTAAAAGCTAAAGCGCTTGAGGTGTTTGCTTAAAATGCTGAGACAAATCTTGTGTGTTTAACACACAGGGTGGAGCAGCAGACGGCATGATCCAAGGTTACTGTAGTTCACTCCGGAGAAAAATAGAAGTGTGCTCAGAGACGGCCTGTAGTAACCTCACCACACACACACACACGCGCGCCTGCACAGCCAAACAATCTGACTCATCTGAGATCTGTCAACTTCAGCTCACTTTCTGAGCGTGGCACTTGTGTTGAGTCTCCATGGTGCTGTGCTACATCGTGATGACCCATCTGCAGAAAGACACTTTCAGATCTCTAAATTTGTGGAGCAAGAGAATGGTGCGTGTCTTTGGAGAAGAGTATCATTTGACTTAATTTGACCATTTATTTTTTGCCCCAAAAAAACAAGTTTTCCCACATCCCACATCTTAATAGTTCAGTTAAATTTTACTTAAAAACTTCATTTCTTATTCACTCAAAACCAGGCAGATATCCAAAACCAGCCGATTAACCAGTCCTCATATTTCAGAAGTCGTCTTTTTCTTTTTCACCTGTTTTATTGTTCACCAAGTAAAAATTGTCAAGAAACTAATCAGGAGAACTTCTCACGAAAAAACGTTCTCACAATGTTTTGTTCACAGCCTTTCTTGTTTTCAGCAAATGCTCTCAAAAGACATACAGCATACAGTATATAAATGT
>JAUMHE010000072.1:3426942-3437121 GCA_032359235.1 Enteromius mattozi
ATATATATATATATATATATATATATAATATAATATAATATAAATGAATGAATGCACACAGTATACACATTATGTAAACAAGAACTTTTATTTTGGATATATTTATATTTATATATATATATAGGCTATATGTATATTAGTGTTGTCAAATAATTAATTGTAATTAATTGTATCCTAAATAAAAGTTTATAAATGCACACAGTTTACACGTGTGTTATTTTGTGTGTATATATATATTTATATATATATATATATATATATATATATATAACACATGCATGTATATATTTAAGAAAAATATGTTATTATATAAATATATTTATGTATTATAAAATAAATATTTCTAAATATTTAATTCAATGTATGTGTATATATATATATATATATATATATATATATATATATACTAAATATCTAATAGCAATGCCTCAGTGAACATGAGTAATATTGCCCTGCATAGGATGTCAGGGGTCAGTCATTTTGCAAGAGCCTTCATTTTTATTGCACAATTCTATTTCAAAATGTCTTCTTGCAGCAACAGTTAAGCTGTTGACATATTTGGGTTGTTTGATACAAACAAGAGACTGTGAGAAAGAGGCAGTTGCTGTTGAGTTATTCCCAAGACTGACCTCAGGGTCACAGACGCGGCTGGATCAAAGTCATCGTTTTCAGTTCTCTGAAAACCTTTCCTTTTCTGCTGACACAACGCAGCATTGCAGAGTTATTATAAAAAATGGTACAGTATGACAGGATGCGTAGACCTGTTTGTTGGTGTGTGTGTGTGTGTGTGTCTATAGGACATTTTTTCCATCCTTTTCCTTCAACGCTGTAATGAACTGCCAAACACATTAAGAAGTGCAGACTCACCGGTTACATTTTGACAGAGTTGGACCTTGTCTGACATGCTTTTATTGATCGCAGCTGTATTAGCTGTCTGTTTGCAGTTTGTGTTTCGTTCCTGTAGTCTTTAGAGTGGTTAATAACTCTTGCAAAAATTAAAAGCCTAGAAAAGTTAGCGTTGCCAGTTTTCTCAATGCCAGTTGCTCGGCTGACACAGGAAGACTGTGATTTGAAATCTGTCATCTTTTGCATGTATGATCAGTTAAACATAGAGATTTTTTTTAAGTTGATCACTTCACAGATAAATGTGAAATGGGCTGACGTTAAAAAATAAGTAGTTGTTTCTTGTCTTTTTAAGTCAAGTCTAGTGTTTGGTTTGAGTTTTGGTTTGATTTTATTGTATGGTGTACAGTTCTTACATAATGCACCGATAAGATATCATTGTACCGTTTAAAGGACGTTGCTGTTGTCAATTTAACCTTTGACCCTGTCTGTAACATGCAAAACTTTAAGGAACAGAGTTGTTTGCTTAAGTGAAAATATGCTAATTTGTTAATATATGTAAATAATGGATTTAAATGCACTTTCTTCTAGAATGTGTAGAATGGTTTGTATTATTTATAAACTATTAGCATTTATATTAATTAACATTTAATTTTGTAATTTTGTACTTTTAGATGTTCTAATCATTTATTTAATAAATTTTTAAAGTTTAGATTCTCTTTAGATTTATTTAATGATAACTCAGAGCTTTGATTATATATTATACATATATATGTGTGTGTGTGTGTGTGTGTGTATATATATGCAGGTATATATTTAAGAAAAATGTTATTTTAATATATATATATTTTAGTGTTTAACCATAAAAATAAGTGCAATCCTGCTTTGTTTTGTTCATTTGAATTTTTACATAAATATTATGTTACGCTGAGCGGCAATGCAACCTTATTTCAACCAAATTTTATTCTCGAAAAACTTATTTAAAACCTTAAAAGCAGACACTTTTCTTACATTTAATGTGCTTTCTATGAACGTAAACTCACTTCTGTGAATTTCTTTTGATGCAGATACCTTGACGTCTTTAAATCATGTATGCATCAGCTAAGTTGAACAATGATGCATTTTATTCTGCTTGCAAGACAATTGAGTTTGATTACATCATGCTGCCAAACCTCTGATTTAATGTAATCACAATCACATCACAATGCCAAACAGATTAAGGATGAGATAATGTGAGCCAAATAATGGAGAGCTTGGTGTTGTTTGATTGCTTGATGACTAATAGTGTGTTTCAGGTTCATGTTCCTCTTCTGGTTAACACAGGCTGCATTATTGTATGCTAATCTACACTGGGTTCTCTTTCCATGTCTGTTGAGTCATATACTCCCTCACTAACACATTTCTTCATCATGTTTGTGGTTTTGTTGACTTTGCATTCTGTTCAACTTGGAGTCAAAATTTCCAGTTTCCAATTTAGAAAAGTTCAATGGAGAGCCTCTGGATATCCTTTTTGGAAGCTTCTGTGGAAATCCACCGCTCTGATTTGCTCATGTTCATCAGTCTGAAACCGGTATCTGTTAAGCCAAAATGCAGAAGCATGTCCTTCTATAGATTGGATTTCTGACTGCATACAGTGTTTGTTTGATGTCCAGTCACTTCAGCTGGCCTGAAGTGACAAGGAGGAAACTGGGAGTTCAGTAAGCATTGTTTTTCATTTCACATGCAAAGATGGTGTTTACATAGAAAGTACAGAAGCAAAACGCTTTCGTTTAATTCAAAGGTCAGGGAGTGGGTGTTCTGCACAAATCATCTGTAACGGAAACGCAGCTAATGACGTTCTGTACATGAACATTAGTTAATGCAGTAGATAACATTAAAGAAACACTCCACTTTAAAAAAAAAATAGGCTCATTCTCCAACTACCACAAAGTTAAAAAGTTGAGTTTTACCGTGAAAACAGCCAGACCCTCTTGCTTGCACAGGGAGCGTGTCTTGCAAGCTGGGCATTTTTTTCCACAGGTGCTGCTTGAACTAACAATGCACCATTTATTAATATTTGTTAATGTCCATTCGTACATATGATAATCCAGTTTTATTGTTTTAGGTTGTATTAATTAACAAGCATTAATTAAGTAATAATAACAAATTGTAGATTTATAATTATTGTAAATTAACATTTTAGGTTGAGTTCAGAGGGGAAAAAAACTCTTTTCATTTTACAACATGACTGTGTGTCAGAAAGGTATACCAGTCCGAAGTTATATCTATAGACAATTTTACTAAATGAAAAATAAAATCATAAAATACATTTTGTAGGTGTTCAATCAAGAATCAGTCAGAAAGTTAAAGCCATTAATGTCTGCTACACCTTATGTAATCATTTTACTGTGTGTTTAATGTTTATTAATGTTTGAGATTTTATTATTATTATTTTATGAGTGAGCAGCTGCTTGGTTTTCAATGTCAAAGTTTATTGATCTGAGTTTTGATAGCTCGTCAAGGTTTAAAAAGAACACACACGCACGTTTGTTTCTGTGAATTGGGGGGACTTTCCATAGACTTCTATTACTTTTATACTGACCAAACAATATTTCTTTTATCCCCCAACCCTAAACCTGGACCTTAAAGGAAACCTGCTTGCAGTGTTACACTTTTAAATAAACATCTACTACATGTACTTTTTTAAAATAATTTTTTCACCCATTTGACCAACAATGTCAAAAATTTCAAGTTTTACTATCCTTGTCGGGACTTTTGGTCCCCTCAATTTAGCATGAACAAGTGTACACACACACACACACACACACACCTATGAGGGAACAGGGTGTTGTCTGTCTGACTGTTTGTTCTCTAAACAGGATCTGTGTAATCAGTTTCAGCGTTGGCAGGAAAATAAGAATGGATTCTCCCCCTTCATATATTGCTTTGTGTTTTTCTGTTTCTCTTTCTTGAACTCTTTCTCTTTCCCTGCAGCTTGAAAAAGTGAAGAGTGTAATTTCTGCACCAGCAGCATCAGAATTGCAAGAATATCAGTTCAGTCTGTTTTTATGAACCCTCTCTCTGCCTCCCATTGGTTAAAAACAGGTAGCCCCGCCCCGAACTCACTGCATTGGTTGAGCCGATGTTGCTAAGTGGGGATACTCAAACTAACAGAGCACTGACATGGTTTCATAATAGAGAGCTGCATGATTATTTATATTTTTAGACCCAGAAGTCTATCGGTGGAAGTATGAGTGAGTCATTGATTGATTCACTCGCTCAACTGATTCGTTCAGAACATTGACTCATTCAGGAACGCCAGCTCAATCAAAGACACACATGATTCTGCTCTAAATGGTTTCGCTTGAAACTGTTTTTCTATGAACCAAAAATACACAAATTGACTGGAAATAAAGCACCGTGTCGTGATAGTTTCACAAAATAAGGATTTTTTATGCTTTAATACAATCACTAGGAGACAAAAAGATGAATAGGCTATAAATGAAGTACACCTCACTCACATCACTATCACTGAGCTTTCCACTCTTTCACTATTTATTTAAGAACATGATCACTGATTAGTTGAGTTGAGAATAGTTTTTAAGAATGCAAGTATAAACAGCCATAACCAACAAAACATTCAAAAACCTTTTGATGGAACCAGAAGTGCTGAAATGCAGCTGCTTTTTGGTGAATAGAAATATGCCCTCTTTAAGCTAGTGTAGGAATAAGGTAATTTAACCTTGAATAAGTGACTCCCTTTAGCTAAATCTTGCTTTTGTGTGTGTTGACGCACTGTGGCAGTGAACTATGGGAAAGCCTGCAGGACTGTTCTGTTCATACTGAAAGTACAGTATAATTGATTTGTGTTTATAGCTGCTCTCTGAGCTCTTTCATTTCATGTCGACTTTGTGTCTCCAGTTTGAAGTTGTAAAGCTCCAGTGTAGATAAACACCCCTGTAGAGAGGATGGCTTACATTTTCTCCAGTTCACCTCACAAGAGGTCAAAATGAAGTTTTACACTGCAGTAATGTGCATTGGAATATATACAGTGTATGTTTTGGGAATGAATGTGTATGTCTCGGACACTTATCGGAAAAAAAATACAATTTGAAAATCATAAAAATGTAAAAAGCACATAAAAGTACAAAAACCTAAGCTAAATTTAAATGAAAATGATTTTCGAAAAGGCTTTTAATTATATAAAAATATAACAAAAGTGAGGTGAATGCCCTGGAAAGCTTTGTGCATATGACATGAAACAAACCCTGGGCATGTTGTTCTCTTTATGCCAGGAAGTTCTTGACTGTTATGTGTCTGCTCATGGACCTTCCCGGTCATTTTGAAAGCATTGCTCCCAGAGGATCACCATATTCAACAGCACTACAGAGGGGTGTAATCACCATAAACAATGAGATCATGTTCAGATGAGGGTTTGATCAGTGTTTCAACGACAGATTCCCAAAACAGCGTCTTCTTCATCTTAACTTCACACAATCTCATTTAATTATAAGCTCAGCTTTGACATTTCTGCTTATGTGTTTGTGTTTGAGAAATGATCCCTGTAATATTCACAGAACCATCTGCTGTTTGCTGTATCATATTGTTCGAGCACTAACCAGGAGAATTACTTTCCAAAACAAACAGCTCAATGGTTATTAGGGATGTAATCATCAACATTGCTTCCAGAGCATTGTCATTATACCTCCACTGTCATCACCTTGAGTTTCATATTGTGTGTGCAAGATATAATATATAGTTTATGCTGAAGGGTTCTGGAAAGTGCAGGATCTGTTTGTTTGATGTGACCCCCACCTTTAATATATGCTGTCTAATGTTAATTTGATTTAATATCCATTTAATGTACATTTATACACTAAAGGTATTATGACGGAATATCACATGCCTTGGTTTTCTCTCTCTCTCCAGCATTAAGCTGCTAGCGGTTCAGGACTTGGCCGATCGGGAGGCTCTAGACAAGGTACTGTTATATTTCTACACCCAGTTCTTCAGCACACTGTTACAAACTTGGTGTTTCACATCTTGCTTTTGTACACTGTGTCTCTATAAAGAACCACCCTGTGAATTCCTCCTTGTTAAATTTGTATGGTTTAGTGGTTAAAAAGCTCCAATATACTTCAAATCAGAGAACAAATGTGTGTGCCATCATTTCCAATGAATATTGGCAATAACAGCATTTTGGAGTTCATCCATTTGTTTCGGAAAACTTTATGCCTGCTGTTAATGACTTTCAAATTGACTATTACTTAGACCAAACGTCAGAAAATAGTGCAACTATATAGCCTCTTTCACACAGAGATTCCAGAAAATACATGGGTAATGTGTTCCGGCAGTTGTTCCCGGATTGTTAGATTTACTTTTTTCTCACTGCCAGTGATTTCCCCGGAATCTGATGCGTGCGTTCACACACCCGTAAAGGTCCCGGAATGACACGTGACGTCATGTAACGTGTAATGTACGGGTCGAAAATGCTAGACAGCCAAGAAACACGAAGAACGAGAAGAATTTTGCTCTCATGAATCCACGCTGTTGCATTTTGTTTTTCATTCGCTCATACACTACCACATCCCGTTCCGTTCCACACAGCTGCCGATCACGATCTCGGCTTCAGCGTGGATACTGAGGAGCTCCGTGGTTTCTGCTGCAGTCCAGTTTGTGCACATTTTTGTTTATTTTAGTTTTTTTTTTAGGCGAACATCACTCTCCGAGTTTAAAACACAGACTGATCCCTCTGACACTGCAGGGCTGTTTTATTCAAAACACCCGCTCAGAGTCGCACGATAACTACGTCATCACTCCGACACATTCGTTACGCCATTGGCTCCAGCTTTTGTTCTCACAGAGCTCGTTCCGGGACTGAACCCAACAATGTTACTAGGTCCCCAACCCAGGATCAATCCCGAAATCAATCCTGGTGAAAAACCATAATTCAGCAAAGAAATATTCACCAAAAAGCAAATTGCAACAATTTTCAAATAATTTAAATTTTTAAATCTAGATTGGTTTAGGTTGTTATTCATTCACTTTGTGTTTTGTTGACTTGGTTTATGTCTTAAAGGTGATTTGGTTCTAAAACTTTTTGTTACGCTGGTTGAAAGTTTCTTCACATCACAAGTTAAGTGCTCTAAATGTATTTATATAGTCTGTGAAAGGCGTGGGACCATAAAATATTCGACCAATCAGATTATTCGGTCCGAACATTAACATAGGCTGTCCTGCCTGCCTGTCAGCGTATGCGTTTGCATACCTCCACACAGACATGGTCAGCACCCTTAAATGAAGACAAATCTGGTCCCACTTTATATTAAGTGTTTCTAATACCTGTGTACTTAACTGGATATGTATGTAGTATATAACCACAGTGTAAGTACACATTGGCACATAGTATCTACAGCTGTATTATTTCTGTAACAACCCTCAGAATGGTATGTGTAAGTACAAATGTGTAACAGGACATTGGTAACAACTTTTTTTTTTACTTCACCAAGTGCTCGTGTAACAGGAAATATATGAATAGATTTTGTAACAACAGAATGCATGAGTAAATGAAACCATTTGATCCAGGGAGTGGAAATGGGTAGGTTTAGGGATATGTAAAGTGTAAATCTGGAGTTGGAGCACCACTTTAACTGTCCACTTAATAAAAAGTTTAACGTTTTGGACACCAACCACAATTTATATGTAAAGCCTAACTTACTGACCGCTGCTGTGTAAATACATTATAAATCCATAGGAATTGTTTACTTAATATAAAGTTTAACACTTTTTTTTTTTTTTTTTAGCAAAAAGTTCTGGTCATCCTGTAACACATTTATGCTCTCATTACCAAAAGGTGTTGTTATCAATGTCCTGTTACACATTTGCACTTACACATACCCTTCAGTGAGTTGATACATGTGTGTAGTTACACAAACATTACAGCTGTAGATACCAATGTGTACTTACACTGTGGTTACATACTATGTACACATCTAGTTACTGTTTAAGTACAGAGGTATTAGGGATACAATATAAAGTGGGACCACAAATTTCCATGGGAAAAAAATATTTCCTGTACCAACACACGAAAATGTGTGCCAGCAGCACTGTTGAGTGCACTAAAGTTGAGCAGGTGTCATGCTCTCTACATACTCATCCAATGTCAATATTATGCAAAAATTCAAATGTCAACTCAGTGTTTACAATCCTTAAAACAAAAACGGAGTGAAACATGAAATACTGTAAGTTCAGGATTACAATGGAAAACAGTGCTAAAATAAGTATTTATGTCAAAAGCCCATGTCTCTTTCTCTTTCTCTTTAACATTTATATATATATATATATATATATATATATATATTTCGCTGTCTCCTATTTTCTACCTAACCTACTAAAATCATGATACTCTTCTATATTAAGATTTAATTTTTATGTGCGTGTCCTTCTCAGCATGACCCTGTGCACAAAGCGCTGTGTGTGTGTGTGTGTGTGTTGTGTTTGAGGTCTTCTCCGCTTTGCCTGATGCTGGGAATAGACTAGTAAAATAGGTTAGCAGAGCAGCAGTTTGTCAGTGAGAGGACTAGGGTAGAGTCAACCCATATTTTTCCCCTCTCCTCTTTCACTTGCACACTATTTCTGTTCCGTCTCTCTCACTGCAGACTAGAGAGCTCTCCTGCTTGTCTTTCTGGGATGCACCTCGTTGATTTGGCATGGCTGAGTTATAGGGTTAGTGATGAGAAGTTTGCTGGTTCAATCCCTGCTAAATGTGAGCTTTGAACCTGATCACCATTGGGCCCTTGGGGTCCAAAGCAATTATCCCTGTGAAGGAGAATATGCAGCAACAGTGATTATCAATAACAATGTGACCTAAAATAATTGTTTTAATGAGAGTAGTCTATTTGAGGCGACATGAATAATTGTTATCACTGGCACCAAACTGAGGTCAACCTTTATGTAAAAGTGCAGTAATGCAATCACTAAAAATTGAAAGATGACATAACATGAAAATGTGGATTTATTTTAATTTATTTACTGTATATTATGCTCCTGCCACAAACAAAAGATTTATTTTCCTGACATGGAAGAGAGCTTAATTTAGTACTCACATGCCGTGTGAAAGCTGTTTTCTGTGTGCGTGCTTCAGACGTGTTCACTCAGAAAACAGCATATCAGAAGTTTAAACTGACTTTAAAACGCGTGATTTCAGTGTAATAGACATGATAATCAAAACAAACAGGTGTTTTAGCAGTTTATCTAAGGTATAAACTATAAAGGAACAGTCCTATTCTGGAAAAGGGGCGGGGAGCAGCAGCTCATTTGCATTTAAAGAGACATGCATTGAAAACAGCATGTTTTGCTTCCACTTAAAATAGGCATTTTCAAAATGATATAATAAATAATCTGTGGGGTATTTTGAGATGAAACTTCACAGGCATTTTGGGGACGCTTAAGACTTATTACATATTGTAAAAAGCGGTGTAATATGTCTCCTTTACATTAGAGTAATTTTAAAAGCGATGTAAAATTGCTACAGTATAAACCTGTTAATTGGTTAATGATAAATTCCTATATTCTATACAGTGTAAAACTGTAATAGACTTAATGTGACATTTTTAGTGTAATTTACCAGTAGAATATTTTAACGAAGTGCAGTTTTTAGAAGTAAAAAAAATAACTTCTCTAATAATTTACAGCGGAAAACATACATTTATGTGAAAGCTCACATTTAAGGGGTTTTATAGTGAAAAATACTGTTTCTTACAAATTTCTTCTATATTTATAACTGTAAATTTAAGTTTAATCTGTAAACTTAAGATTTTGTTATATCCACCCTATTTGTTCCTGTAAGAACAATGCAGAGACTTCTGGTCACGTCAACTTCCAGTTATTTTTAGTTGTGCAAAACAGCTCTATATGCTCATTGATATTGCACATGAGTATTTCTTATCATATTATTTTTTTTATTATTTGGATGTATTATGTTATTATTATTACTATAATCACACTGCACAAATAGTTTTACCATTTACTGCACTTTATTGTTCTAGTTATTAACCTATAGTGGCTAATGATTTGGAAGTCTTGCACTCTTGCAAATAACTTTTACATGTTGCAAAATAAGATGGAAAAATGTTTGTATGAATAAACGTCTGGGAACTACATCTTTCATTTTAACTCTAAATTTCATGGATTTTTATTTATGCATTTATATTATAGTGTACTATAGAATGCTTTGGGGGAAAAAGTGTCTGTCAATTTGCAATTTACTATTTTCTGTTAGCAATCTTGATGTTTATTCCTTTTCTTTTATGTTCTCTCTTTCTCCTCGACTCCATTCAGCATGGATGAGAGTCATAA
>JAUMHE010000072.1:3458336-3513365 GCA_032359235.1 Enteromius mattozi
ATAAGCTTGTTTCAAGTCAGGTCTGAGACCAAAATAAGCTTGTTTCAAGTCAAGTCTGAGACCAAAATAAGCTTGTTTCAAGTCAGGTCTGAGACCAAAATAAGCTTGTTTCAAGTCAAGTCTGAGACCAAAATAAGCTTGTTCCAAGTCAAGTCTGAGACCAAAATAAGCTTGTTTCAAGTCAAGTCTGAGACCAAAAGAGAGTTGTTCTAAGTCAAGCCTGACACCAAAAGAGGGTCATTTTAAATCCAGTCTGAAACCTACTAAAGGGTACCAGTTTGAAACCACAACAGGATCGAGACTGAGATCAGAGGGTCACATCTGAGTCACGTCTGACATATGCTGGTTGCATAAAAGGTTAAGACTAGTCTTAAAAGTTAGTCCGCTAATTTTTCTTTAAGACTGGTCACAGTTTTTTTTAAATTCACTTACATAAAAACGTATATTAGTCTAAGGTAAATACAAAAATAAAACGGATTACTCTTGGCTAACTGCTAGTTGGTCAGGCTAGCTCTTAAGACACTGTCTTAACATGGAGGCTAAGTTTATGCAACTGGCCCCAGAAGAAGGTTGCTTGGAATCAAGTCTGAGACCAGAAGTGAGGTGTATACGTGTCAACACCAAGACCAGAAGAAGACTGCATCCAAGTCGAGCTCAAGATCATAAAGGTTCTCATTAAAGTCAGAGATCAGAATAAGGTTAAGTCCAAAGTCCGTGACAAGACAAAGACAATAAAAATATGATCTTATAACCCAGAGTTCGATTTTGAGTACTACAACTAACACCCTTTTGTCATGACAATATCAAAATATATTAGGATGGGATAACAGAGAGCACCAGGTGGAATTTCAAGTAAAGGAAATACTGCTGGTCTTAAACTTGAGACCAGCCCCGTCATTGTCAATTCAGTGTTGCGTCCCCATTTCCCTGGAAACAAAATCTCCTTCGCCCACTTAACCTTGAATCCAACAAAAGACGAGAAACAGATCCGAAGAGCACAGTGAAATGCAGCACGCTGTAAGCAGCTCTTTCACTGTCTAGCTAGTTGACTTCACAGACCAGGCTAATCCTATTAGAAAGAACAACAAATAATATTCCCCATTCAGCATGACAGGTACTGCTGGACAATCACGCTCTGCATTCAGTGATCCTGCAGGCTTTCCTAATCACTGTCTGTTCCACATTTATCACTTTGGATAAAAGCATCTGCTAAATGAATAAATGTACTGTAATGTATTTATTACATCATCTGAGGAGGATAGAATAAGGATGCATGTACTGTCTCAGCGTTACGTCATGTGGCTCTGCGAAATGATCCCAGGCCTTATCATAGAGAACAGCTCTGACAGGTGCACTGATGTAGAAGGACCACAGCCTCAGCATCACAGAGCCAAACTAGTGAAGAAGCACATACTGTCTGCCTATGTTAAGATCTCAGGGTTTCATTGGATGATGTAGCATGCATAAAACACCAAGCACGTATGTTAATGCATACGACACAAAAAAAAGTGAACTCATTTTACTTTCTGGATCCAGGAGCCTAATTTTGTTGGAATCGAATGCATGAAATCAGTTCCTTTCAAGTCTCTGCAATCAATTCTAAGAAATCTCGTTTCAATTTAACACCCACTTCCATTTCCTAAAGCAGTAGGTCATTATACAATCCACCGAAGAACAATACTGTACCGTTAACATCATACAACAGACTCACCTGTAACTTCAATGGATTCAAGCATCATCTCGCTCGTGCTGCGCAGCCTCAACTTTTCAGCAGTGAAGCAGATGTGTTCGTATAAAACAACGAAGAGCACAAACGACACGACAAATCCTCGGTAATGCGGTTATAATATCTTGCATATGTCCAGCGCAGAGTACCGCTGAAGTTTGCAAATCTCCGCTTGTAGGATCTGATCTGAGCGCGCTCAATCTCTTCTGTCTGGAGTCTGAAGCGAGCTCATAAGCGCGTTGCCATGGTGCGCTGTCAACGTCACCCTCCAAAACGTCAGTTCCGCTTCAAAGTCGCGTCGAGTTGAGAAAGAGTTTATTTAGCGCATTTAACTTACTTTACAATTAAAAAGTGCTGTTATTAATTCATTACATGTAATTAAGCAGGCTAACGTTAGTCATATTCCAAAAATTGTAATTAGATTAAATTACATTTAAAAATGCTCGTAATCGGAGTACACACGTTACTTTTTTTGTGATTACATATTCATACAATAGCAATAAATAATAAATGTTTAAAATAAATCATAATAGCATAATTCATAATACTACTATGCCATTTGGGATCCTTTTGTCTTTCAAACACATTAAATTGCACACATTCATGTTAGCCTATTTCTTATTTACATATAATGCAGGCATTCCCAAACTTTTAGTTTAGTTGTTAAAAAGCAATCTCAAGGTAGCCTAATCAGAAAGTAGTCCGATTATATTAGGCTACCTACAATGTGTAATATTAATTTTGCAATAAGTAACGGACAGCAATCTCTAATTAATAATCTACACAGCTCTGAAAACTAATTGTTTACGATGTCTCTATTTAACGATCTTCGTTTCTTCTAACACTTTAGCTTCTGATTTCATATTTATGATGTTGCAACCCTTCTTTGTACTGTTAAATATATTTAATCTATTGATCTAGATTAAATCTATTGATATATTTAATCTCATTTCTGTGATATTAATAGATTTAAGAGTTAACCATTCGTCCAAGCAAAGCACAAATATCGCAGTTCTCATTGGACACATTCATACACCCTAGAAATATTTCATTACTCCCATCTAAATTTTGCTTTGAAGAACAAAACCCACAATACCACACAGACAGCTTTATACCTCCCTCTAGTGGAGATACTGAACATTTGAAGCTTGTAAGACAAAAAAACCAAAAAAAACAAAAAAAAAACCATTAAAAGTCTAAAAAGTTGAGTCTTTATGGCCAAGATTTATTTGAAGCCAAAAGAAAAAAAATTCTTGTGGGTTACAATATACTTTTAAAACATCTTTTGTGACAAAGAAAAAAAAAAGAAAAAGAAAAAAAATACAAAGATTATGTATACTGAATAAAAGTTCTACTTTAAAACAATAAAAATACAATAATAAAAGGTATGTTTCATTTGCAGAACATTACGGTTATTAACATCTGTTCATCTACATAAAGCACATTTTAACACCAGATGATCAAACATACTTGGAGGATTTGTTGGAGTTCGGTTCCTCAAACATTGGGTTATTTTCTGAACTTAAGCCAAAAAAACAACAAAAAAAAAAACACCCAAACACAATCTCTATTATTATAGCTCAATTGAAAAGTTTTTTTTTTTCCTTCACTTCACTGGCAAAAAGTGTTTTTAAGTAGGACTTTTTTTAAAAACGTGGTGAGGCTTTTGTGATGATACAGAGTTCAGTTTAGAAAACACGAGTGGCGACTCTTTGAAGATAACTGGGGTGATACATAACTTTGTACAGCCTTCAAGTTTAAAATGTCTTCTCAAGGAGTGTCCAAGAGCAACATCTTTAAATGGTACTGGACGTGTATCTTGTCAATCAGTCTATTATCTGTGGATCTTCGGGGAGCTGCTGTCTCGGCTGTGGTTACTCCATGCTCTCAGGGTCTGCCTGGGCCATATATGCATCCAGCTCGGCATCCAGGTGGCCCTTGGTCTTGGACATGTAAGCATCAAGCTGGTTGTCCAACTGCTCGCGTGTGACGGAGGGGCGACCCGCTCCTCGGCCTCTGCCACGTCCACGACCCCTTCCTGCAAACCCTCCACGACCTCTCAGCCCCCCACGGCCTAAAAGAGATGAGCATAGACTTTAATGTTGAGAGACAAACATTTAAAGGAGAAGTCCACTTCTAGAATAAACATTTCATGGTCGTTTTTTAAATTTTCAAATCTTATTGATAGATGTTTCAGTAGTATTTTTCCTTATAGTGATGTATATAGGAATGATGGCTTTTTGAACATGAAAATAGACTTGTGAACAAGTGCCAAACAGATAGATTGCAACAGAATAGGAGTGAAATATTTGTGTCATGTCTTGAATTTTAAACCTACAAATAAGTATTTTATAATAGTAATGGGGTAATAAAAATATAATGTAATTACTCCGTGTTTGTGATTACTTACTTTCATTTTTAGTTTACTGAATTGAACTTCTGTTTTGAAAAGCATTATTTTTGTACGTAATGTTACAATTAGCGCTGCCAAATGATTAACTGCGATTAATCGCATACAAAATAGTTTTTACTTCTATATAATATACATGTGTATTGTGTATATTTATTATGTATATATAATCCACAGAGAGTGTATTTTGAAAATATTTACATTTATACATTATATTTTTTGTAAAAATATAAACAATTTTGCTTTAATACATACATTGTGTTTGTATTTATATACGTAATATACACAGTATACACAAATAAATTAGATAAAAAAAAACTTGGATGCGATTTATCGTTTGACAGCACTAGATACAATACTAAAATGTAATGTGATTTTATCCCCTTTTTTGCAAGTAATAGATAGCATATCCTATACTTTCACGGTCTATAACATTAAGCATCGTTTCACTTGGACAACATTGGGCAAAATGAATAAAATGAAATCCAAATAGTAAATGTAGAAAATACATTTATTTTTTAAAAACAAACACATTTCACCCAAAAAAAAAAAAAAAAAAAAAAAATTATATATATACATATATATATATTTTTTGCATTAGTATTTCTCACCTCTTCCTCCAGGTGCTCCACGTGCTGCTCCTCGGCCACCCAGAGCTCCTCGTCCTACAGCTCCTCCACGATGACGCATGCCTCGACGGAGACCGATACGTCCAGGACCACCCCTACCTCTCATCTGACCTGCACCTAACAGATAAAAATCATTTCACCACAGGTAAATGAATGAAGACTACTTCCAGAATGCATAAGGAAGTTCTTGCATTCTTCGATTAATAAAAATTCATTTATAAAATGAAAAAGAATCTCATTGTTTTACTATATAAGGAGAGTATAAATATAAAATGAATATAAAAAACTGAAAATACTACATTTAACAACTAAAAAAAAATTCCCCCTAATTTAATTAATCAGTTGCATTTCTTTAACATTTAATTTCATTAATCAGGGACTGATGGACTTTGAACTTAAAAGCTTCTTCTGATTCATGAAAATGCTGGTTCATGCATGTTCTGCTACAGTGTCCCTGAATTCATGCATCTTTGGAAATGGAGCCACACAAAAACTGCAAGTTTGGGCTCACATGGACGCGGCGAGTATAAACCAGGCTTTAAAGGGATAATAAAAAGGAAGCCATTTACTTCATCCAAACCTGTATGAATGAAAGGTGATATTTTGAAGAACGCTTTGGTTTAACCAAAAAGATTCTGTTCCTATTGACTGAAGGCAATGTAGACCAAAACTGTTTGGACACCAATATTTTTCAAAATATCTTTTGTGTGCCACCGAATTAAGTCAAAAAGATTTGGTACAACGTGACAATTTAGAATTCGGGGTGAACTATCCCATTGATCAGTTGCTCTCCTTGAAGGAAAAGTTAGGCAGGCTTCAGCTGTTTCTTTCTGTTATCACCCTGCTGCTGCACAACAGGTGCAGGAAGTACAAGACTTGCAACCCACCAGGGGTCTCTTTACAGCCATAAAACGACAGCTTAGACCAAACCAGCAGATTGTGAAGTTTAGAGGGTAGGTGTGAAACCTACAGTGTGACATTGTAAAACATCAGCTGTACTGCAGTGATTGACAGCTCCAAATGAAACACAGACTTCTTTTGAAATGTTCAGAAGCTGAAAATGCACTTTCAGCAAAGGAAGGACTTGCTTTATACTAAAATGCATGCGGTTTTAAATTTAAAACTGCAGCAGCACATAATTAGAAAAGGTGTGTATAAATAGAGGGTATGCAGCTTTTTATTAATTAAAATATAACGCAAGACAGTGTTCTGAGATGTATACTGGAACACAAACAGCCGTGTGATGAAGAGACAGTCACCTCTAAGAGAGAGTGCTCCTCTCATGCCACCACCTCTCCCTCTTCCCCGTAGTCCTCGTCCAGCTCCACGCAATCCTCCAGGAAATCCTCGTCCTCTGCCCCCTCCTGGCATCAGCGCACCGATGGGCCGACCCAGCCTGGCCTGGATGTTGCTCTTCCCAAGTCGCTGTTTTAGGCTCTATAGGGTGATATGAAGGACTGTTTCTCTGGGCTGACTTTAAATGAAATTAAATGAAGCTTATAAAGCCAGTGTGAACACTTTCGTAACATATCTGTAATGCATTACAAAATAATGATATGCACGATATGCAACATGAAAAAACACAACACAACTGTGTTTTACACATCCAAAAAGCTTATGTTTCAAATCAAAATGAAACTAGATCTGAACTGTAAGCCTGCAGTTTTGTGACTTCAGATTGTGAAGTCTTACCATTATTCTTATAAAAGGTAACATCATTGTTAACAAACATGAAATCACCCTGTAAACTATTTGCAAATGTTTAGAATGGCTGCACAACCCACATTATCCTATCTTATAGTCATGTTTAATGTAACTTTGTTGTTTATTGTTATTTTGTATTGTAAATATATCTCTTACATGTTTACACTGAGTAGTGGGATGCTCTTAATCTCATCGTACGTGTATATAATGTACATTGTATATGTGTACAGTGACAATAAAAGGCATTCTACTCTATTCATTCTTAAATAATTCCTAGAATTGAACAACATGAATCAATAGCCTGTGAGGCTTGTGATGGGAGCTTAAAACTAAACATTTTTCATACATGGAACATGTTTGCTCAAAAAGACAAAGATTACCACAACAATTTTCCTTAGGAAAAAACGCTTTTTGCATAGAATTAGACAGAATATTTCTTAATAGCGTATTATGAAAGCAAAAAAGGGCAAATTTAATGTACTTTAATTTGGGGTAATTTCTTTATGTTTTTAAAAGAATTCTCTTTTGACCACCATGGCTGAATTTATTTGATAAAAAATACAGTATCTTTAATAATATCTTGAAATATTACAAATTAAGTTCTATTTGAATATTTCAATTCTTTTAATTTCATTCTCATATGCCGATGTGCTGCTCAAGAAACGATTATGAATGTTGAAAAAAGTTGAGACATTCTGTGTTAATACTTCAATTTTTGATCAACGTAAAATTCAAAAAGGACATTTAAAAAAAAATTAAATAAAAGTAACAACTAGCGTCAAATGATTAATTGCAATTAATCACATACAAAAGTCTGTTTGCATAATACATGTTTGTGTGCTTATATATATATATATATATATATATATATATGTGTGTGTGTGTGTTCTGTGTATATTTATTATGTATATATTTAAAGACACACATACAGTATATAATCTAAAAATATTTACATTATATTTCTCTATATTTATATTCATATAATTCATACTATAAATAGATATCTACCGATTTTCCTGAATATAAAAAAAACAAAAAAAAAAACAAAGACATTTCTCTTTTTCGTTCTGTTAATTCAGCATTTTGCAACCACTTGTTTTATGATGCATCCATCAGCTGATTTGCAGCTCCATCTATATCACATCAGTGTGTCATGTCAGGTCATCTTTGTGCATGTCATTTCCTCTCTTACCTGTTTGTGTTGCAGGGCAGCCTGCACAGAGGGCCTGTTCTCCATCTGCTGAGCGAGCCGCCGGTTCCTCGCACTGGCCATGTGCTGCTGCTGCATGGTGGCCCGGATGCTACTCACTGTCGGCTGCTTGTTCTTCAGCATGTTTGTGAAGCTTGTGGGACACAACAGAAGGAGGAGGGTAGAGAGAGAGAGACAGACAGAGGAGGGAAAGGGGGATACGAGGAAAGGAGGGTTCCAAATCAAATCATTTCACTCAGCATGGACGCAGCTACAGCCGATCCTGTAGCAATCTAGAGAATGCCCTTTTTAGACCACACCTGCTTTCCTTTACTCTCTCTCTCCATTACGTGTGGAGACACCCCAACATATGTGGCTTAAACTGAATGCCTACGATGCGGTTTCAGCGGCAAAAAGAGAAGACAGAGATAGAAAAGAGGCAGATTTCTGAGTGATTGCCACTTACAGGCCGCCATCAACCCACTGTGACGTTACCACAATCTGAGACGGCCCAGGGCTAGAGGGGTGTCTGGCAACCCAGCCACTTACAACCCAGACCGTGACCTGGTAAGCCATTCTGCAAGACGCTTCTGATGAGACGAAGGGAAGGGGTTTGGGGGGGGGACAGGTCACGTCTAGGTACGGACTGAGCACCTTATTCTGCAGAGAGCCAGAGAGAAAGTGAGAAAGTCAGAGAAAACCTCATCTGAGAGAGAGAGTGTGTGTTTTTGTGTGAGAGAGGGCAAGAAATACGGATGGCACAGGCACCATCTTGCATTATCAACTCATTCCCATGGCTGAGGATGCTCTTCTGCAGCGAACTCAAGTGCAGTTGGCTTACCTCACCATTACCCTCTCACCTCTAGGTGTGCGCCGCTTACGCAAGAGACGCCTCGCCAAACACGGCACGCTGTCAGGTCTTTACTCTCGACTCATGTAATCTCCGTCGTGTTGGGTAAGCGGCGCACACCGTGCAGACAGTCTAGCGTCCATGTCAGGTCTGATGTCTCCCCCTCAATGACCTCCATAGTACACGTGTCTTGAGGCTTGATGCCTTAGTTATCTCTGTATGCTTTTCCCCCTGGCCTTGAGATAATGCTGTCAGGATGCGTAGCGCCTCACCGCTCATTCAGGGACACCTTGGTGGTGCTTTTCAGCACGACTTTTTGAGAAGAAGGGGCGCTCATGTTTCTTCAGACTTCCAGGGATCTCTCCTGTAGGGGAGAAATGAAAGAATGTAGATCTTAGGTTTCTGTAATGCATGAAACGAAAGTGAAAGTTTCACAGACAGAAACAAGAAAGTCAATGGAGAAATCTGATTTTAGAAAACGTAGTACGCTGGCTGGATTTTAAAATCTCGTGAGCTGACTATCTATACCAGGGTTTTCAAACTTTTAGACACATCAGCCCCCGAAATATGATCATTCTTAATGCAAGAGACCTCCATGCTAAAATATAACTTTTATATAACTTTTCCCTACTCCCTACCCCCTCTTTTTTTTGAGTAACCTTACTGTAAGAACAGCTTGCTCTCTGAACTATTTTCACATATTGCCTAGAAAGTAATCCCCCAAAAATCACAAGCGAGTGGCCCCCATTTAATGAATCTTTTATTTAATTTAATTTTTTTTTAAATAGTTTTTTAATATATATATACACATATAAAATCTCTACATTTTGATTGTTTTCCAAATTTTTTTTTATTTTTTTTTTATTTTACAGTTTTGTCTAAACATTTCCACAGACTTCCTTGTTTGTTTTAATCTTTAATATACACTTTTTTTAATTAAGTTTTATTTACTTAAATGTTATTTTGATTATTTTCTCCCTTTTTTCACAGTTTTTTCTCACAAACTCCCTAAACCTCCATTGAGGCCCCAGTTTGAAATACCCCAACCTAAGTTAGACAGCATTTATTTATTTAAGATTTAGCAGTATTTTTATGCTGACAAAAATGCTGCTCAGTAGGTTTCAGTACATTTTGTTATTCATACCAGGCGTCAACATATCCGTAAAGCAACGAGATTTACCGGTTTAACAAACGTATTTACAAAACCGTATGATTGTTCGTCAACCTTGCACTTCAGTATCAACGTAACACACAAAACGTCACATATTAGCCGCTCTGACATTACATGTAAAACGTAAGCTATATTTAATTCTTACCTTTTCTCTGAAACACTCGTGTAGGGGAGTCAGGGCAGATCTGTTAGCTGTGTAGCTTAGCGCGTCGCTGGAGCAGCTGACTGACTCGACAAAATCACGCTCCAAACTTCTCTAACGTTAACGTTACTTGACGCCCGAAAATTGTAGACCTACCGCCCCTCTTCTAAATATATTTAATAACTTAAAAACAAAACTATATCCCACAAAACGGTCTATTTAACACCAATCTACTTCTAATCCGCAACTCTATCTACCTCCCCTCCCCTCATTCATCACAAAATGGTGCTAACAACTGCGCGAGCTAGGAAAATGGAGCGCCGCTTACTACGTCAGATATCGCGAGATTTACGCATGAAAGGCTGTGTGCCAAATATTAACCTACCATACTAGCACTAGGGTCAGGGAAGGGCAGTGGGCCATTCTTCTCCTGTGACTTGAGCAGGTTTAGCCATTTTAAATTACATTTGAGCCACTACCATATACTGGTTATCCTCACAATCCTGCGATGATACAAAATAATTACATAAAAATTAATTGTTACAATTTTTATTAATTACAAATATAGCATGCAATAGGTCAGTTATTATTAGGTCATACCCAATCATGTATAATGTTAGTTATTATTGTTAAAAAGGCCACAGACCCTCAAATGATCATTTTCATGCAAGGATCCTTATTCTGAAATGTAAAAGACATCCACTGTATATATTTTCATGTATAAATCCCAACTCTATGCTGTGAGAAATTAATGTAATTACGTTGAAAATATTTAGTTTCTATTACATTATCACGTTTTTACTCACAAATATACTGCTGATGTATTTTATTTGTTTCTTTATTTAATCTTTTAATTTTTTTTTTCATTAATTTACTTTAAACCCTTTTATTATATTTGTTTTTTTTTGCATTGTTTTTAATTTGTACAGCTTTTTTTCCCCAAATATGTGGCACTAACTTTTCACTGCTTGAAATTTTGTCGCAGTACTTCATTACATGCTGTTTCATGTGCTAGTTTCACACAGTATCCAATGTACACCGCGTTGTAGGTAGTAAGCAATACGCTAGTAGCCTGTTTTGTATTTGCACACAGCCATATGCGTGACGCAGAAGTACGCAAATGTGGAGATTCGCTGATTCACAAACCATCGCACAGCTCTTGTGCTCGCGCTGTGTTGTTGTAATACCAGTCAAGACGCAGCGTCTAATCAGAGCTCAGTAAAAATGGCAGCGCTAGCAGTGCTGGACACCCCTTCAGGGAAAGATGCTCTCGCTGAGGGTTTGCTGGACCTCCTGAGTCCCGCTGTACAGCAGCTTGACTTACATGTGCACTCTGTCAGGTAGTGTATTTTGGGAAACATACGTTTTTTTTTAAACCCGAGGATTGTTTAATTCCAAACGATTCGTTCTGTGTGCTAACATGCTAATGACTGTCAACATGACAGGTCTTGTGACTCAGAGTCAGAGATGCTGTTCCATGCAAAACAATTGCACTCAATTAATTTATTTCCTATAATTTCGCTGTATCGCACGATGTTTGCGTTTAAGATATGTTTAATGGTCAATTCAAAGCGTGCATAAATATATACAACTATGTCGTTTATATACTGTAAATTTATCTTTACAGAGAAAGCCAAGTGGAACTTAGGGAACACATTGATAATTTGGCATCGGGTAAGTTGGTCTGAGATGATTATGCTTTTACAGTTTTTCTCAACCCCTTTGGTTTAATTCTTGAATGAGATTTCTTTTTCTTGAAAGGGTAGGCCTAAGTTAATTTCCGACATCTGGGCAGTTAGTAAATCCCAGTTCACACACCAGGGTTGAAAGTCTTTTAAATTTAGCTGATTGCATGTTCTGTGGCACCTGTGTGCAAAATAGCGAGGACAGTTTGCACAGTGAATAAATGCTCATTGTGAAATATTATTTCATTGTGTGAGCCATTACGTGTAAAATTAAACATTTAATAGTAAAAAATTTGACAGACACACGTATATTCTGTACATTTTTGCGACATGGGATATTTGTTTGATATTTGAATTTTCATACCGATCAAGGGTATATAATAGTCAACATTTTAAGTACAACCTGAACATTTGGGGTGTTTTTTTTTTTTTTTTTTAATAAAAAAAATAAAGTACTTGGGAAAAAAAAATATCACATTTTTTCACAATGGAACATAGATGACTTAACAAATGTGTAAGCTGAGAAATTGTACAATCTTATGCACAAAATGACCTCGTTACAAATGTATAGAAAATTTTTGATGATTGGTGATGTTATGCAATGTAGATAATCAGATTTGCGACTGCCATCAGTCTCATGTGTGAACCCTATAAAGCCCTGAAGTGACCTGCATGCGCAGAAGAAGACATGACGTCAGATGCACTGTGTTTGCAGGAATAAAAATGGATGCTGCTCATGTTAGCGTGCGTTTAGAGATTTTAACTATCCTTCCACTGACCACCTACATCAACGTTGTCTGCCATTGTGATTTTAATCTTCCCGCCTCCTCCAGCACAGAATTGTAACATCTGTTTCATTTCAATGATGTAAAAATCGCATGAAAAGCGACATGGCCGTTCAGACTGAAGTTGCATGACAAAACATCAGATATGTATCTGATTTAGGACCACATATGAAAGTGGCCTGGGCCTGGTTTGAAAAAATCTGATTTGCGCTGTTTCAGACTGTCATAAGAAAATCAGATATGGGTCACATTTGGGCAAAAAAGTCAGATTTTGGCCACTTTAGCCTGCAGTGTGAGCTAAGCCTTTGAGACCTATAGCAGGCATCAAATTTGAAATGAGCTCATTTAGTGTAAAATTTCTCAATTTAAACATTTTTTATTTTCTATTGTAAATAACATATTTGCTTTTTTAGCTTTCATTTTATTGAAATGTAAAAAACGTCCCAACATTTCCGGCATTGTAGAGGTTCATCAAAGTTGTCATAAGACAGGAACACACATTGTTTTTAGGTTTTGAGACAAACCTTTTTGATCCACTTCAAATGTTGACCAGCGTGTGTAGATATATATGTGTGTGTATATATATATATATATACAGTATCTCACAGAAGTGAGTACACCCCACACATTTTTGTAAATATTTTATTATATCTTTTCATGTGACAACACTGAAGAAATGAGATTTTGCTACAACGTAAAGTAGTGAGTGTACATCTTGTATAACAGTGTAAATTTGCTGTCCCCTCAAAATAACTCAACACACAACCACTAATGTCTAAACCACTGGCCACAAGTAAAAATGTCCAAATTGGGCCCAAAGTGTCAATATTTTGTGTGGCCACCATTATTTTCCAGCACTGCCTTAACCCTCTTGTGCATGGAGTTCACCAGAGCTTCACAGGTTGCCACGGGAGTCCTCTTTCACTCCTCCATGATGACATTCCCGAGCTGGTGGATGTTAGAGACCTTGCGCACATGGCCTGAGCACTGACAGGCTGACCCCCCCGCTCCTTCAACCTCTGCAGCAATGCTGGCAGCACTCATACGTCTATTTCCCAAACACAACCTCTGGATATGACGCTGAGCAAATGCACTCAGCTTCTTTGGTCGACCATGGTGAGGCCTGTTCTGAGTGGAACCTGTCCTGTTAAACGGCTGTATGGTCTTGGCCACCGTGCTGCAGTTCAGTTTCAGGGTCTTGGCAGTCTTATTATAGCCTACGCCATCTTTATGTAGAGCAATGATACTTTTTTTTTTAGATCCTCAGAGAGCTCCTTGCCATGAGGTGCCATGTTGAACGTTGAGTGACCAGCGTGAGAGCGATAACACCAAATTTAACACTCAAATGCTCTTCATTCACACCAGAGACTCTGTGACACTAACAAGTCACATGACACTGGGGAGAGAAAATGGCTAATTGGCCCAATTTGGACATTTTCACTTAGGGGTGTACTCACTTTTGTGGCCAGCGGTTTAGACATTAATGGCTGTGTGTTGAGTTATTTGGAGGGATACTCGCAAAAAGTAAGGAATGAAAAGTAGTTTGACCAATAGCGTGCAGACATTGTACATGCACATATATATATGTAATTTATAAGTAGAGAACACATCAATAGGAAAACAAAGACAAAACCTGGACGTTAAAGGTAATTTAGAAAGCACAGCCAGACATATACTAGGAAAAACAAACATATTGTCATCCTAAAAAATGATGTTATTAAACTTCTTTTGGCATAGAATATAAATGGTATGTCTGTTTGTAGTATTAGTAAGTATTTAGTATTATAATAAATATATAATGCAACTCTCTTGCCCCTTTTTGCAGAATTATTATGTCATTTATATCATTATCTCATCTTGTGAGCATTTCTTCTGCAGAGTTGTGTAGGATCAACGAACACCAAAAGGTGGCACTAGACTTAGACCCATATGTGAAAAAACTCCTTAATGCCAGGCGAAGGGTGGTGCTTGTCAACAACATACTCCAGAATGCACAGGTAAGACACTGAGACTTTGAACATAAAACATAACTTTGTGTGCCGTCTTCATCTTCTCCAATCTGTACAATCTTTATGTTGCAGGAGCGTTTGCGAAGGCTGAACCATAATGTTTCTAAAGAGACGGCACGCAGAAAGACCATGCTTGAGGCATCTGGAGCATTTACTCCACGCTCTCCCAGCAAACCATGATGTCTGAAATCTCACACTTTGGGAATGCACCATTACACTGTGCTCAATGCCAAGGACCAATGCTGTAGATTTGCAGAATCTTCCTCTTATCATTAAAGGGCGCTGGGCTATGCAAAGCAATGCTAACAGAACACTGCAGCATTAATGTCAGTTCACTTAAAAGTAGTCAGGGAGACAGCAGTGTAAATATGCACTCATTTATTTCTTATGACTTGTTATTAAAATATCTGTCTGTATGAATGTAACTGTTGTTGAAAAATGCAGTGCTGTGAATTTGCTCGTTATTTGCAAATGTTTTGAATAATTAATATTATTATTATTATTATTAAAATATCTAGTCTAATTTAACTGTAAATATTCTACTGTTAGTCTTACCATATTTGTTTTTCTTGGGTTTAGACTCATTTACACATTTTTGATTATTTGTTTTCTTGTGCTTAATGTGTTCAAAGGAATCATTCATCTAAAATGAAAATGTACTTACCCTCAGGCTATTCAAGATGTAGATGAACTTGTTTTTTCCATATGAATTTGGAGAAATTTAGCTTTCCAATGCTCAATGGATGCTGTGCTGTGAATGGGTGCCATCAGAACGAGAGTCCAAACTGCTGATAAAAACATCACAAGTAATCCACACCACTCCAGTTCATCATTTAATATCTTGTAAAGTGAAAAGCTGCATGTTTTTAAGAAACAAATTCATAATTTAGACTTTTTAACATTGCTTCTGGCCAAACTAAATTAATCCACAATAAAATTAATGTCAAGTGAAAAAGTCCATTGCTTGTCTTCTTACATCACAATCCACCAATAACTGTTTGGACTCGTTTTGGTTGAAATGGTGGTTATTCTTTTATATTTATATTATGTACATATTTCTTTTCTGATTCAAAAAAGCTCACTTTCTTCAATGGAGAAAACAATATTATTTGTATTTTAGCCAATAAACAACATTTTAAAGTTCAATACCTCTTTTTTAATCAGCTTTTTGAACTCTCGTTCTGACGGCACCCATTCACTACAGAGCATCCATTGGTGAGCAAGTGACATCTCAAGTTTTGTCCATTTAAGAGTGATATAAATATATTGAATTTCTATTGGCTTAATCTGTGACACACACACACACATATATATATATATATATATATATTGTCACAGATCAAGCCAGTAGAAATGTGTAAATATAAATTACAATTTTAGGAGGAAAGAGAAACTTCCCTATGTGTCTGCAGTATGGCATTGCATTATAATTGAATCAGCAGCAAAATCTTAGGCATGCAAGTATCTTTTGTAAATAGTGGATGCTTTGTAAGAGGATATGAGAAAGGGCATATGAAGGTGACCTCTTGTTTTAGCTGAAAGGGAGAGGGTTAGGAAAAGATTTCAGGACAGGTGAAAGGTCAAGGGAGGGAATCTATCAAGGAGGAAGTTGGAATCATATGAGGGGCCTCCTAAAAGTCACTCTGTTGATGAAAGATTAAAGACAGATTGCTGGAAATCACTTGACTGCAGCAAGTAAAATGAAAGAGTAAAAGGCTTTCGGAGTCGGCTCATATTTGGTGCTCACTGCATATGCAAACTTGTCTAAAAGATGTGCATGTTGTTCCTGTAAAATTGATCTGTTTGTGTCCAAAAGTAGTAAAAATGCTAGAACATTTGATCTTTTTTTTATTTTATGTTCTCTTTGTTTTAGAACCCTACAACTTTTGTTTAAATGAATGAAATCCCAGATTTTCTATGTGGATTTATGGGCACCGTTGTATATATTAATCCTTCATTAATACTGTCAGTGGGGATTAAAAAGACTATGGTCTTATACACAATCAGTGCGTCCCAAAATGTGCACACTATTCGGAGACGTTTTGTAGTATACATAATGTGAGTAGTGTGTTCACACTGAAAATCTAAAAAGAAAAATTACACTTAACTACCTGAATGCAGCACTTAACCAAAAAAATGAAGTGTGGAACTGTTGCAGTTTTAATTATGTAGCGAAGGGGGAGTGACTATCAGAGTCCTTTATGAATAACAAAATAAGTATACACTACATATACACATAGTGTGCACTTATGCACTATGTACTCAACCATGCAGTTTCTTAACTACTTTGCTATTTTCATTCCTTTAAGTACATCATCTTGGTATTTAAAGTGTACATTTTGGAATTTCCGATGTAAACACACCACTCGCACTATTTATACTACAAAACTTCATATAATTGTGCATATGTACGCGATTTAGGACGCGCCTTTCTAGTGCTCGTTGCATGCAGCACCGGAGTGCTGGTCTAAAAGTAGTGTTGTAAATTTCAATCATCGATGGAAACTGAGGAGGGATGAATGGGGCGGGGAGAGCCGATACGGGGCGGAGTAATCTCAGCGGCGCCACCTTAAAAAAACAGTCGCGCCGATATGTCAATCCAGACGCGACCCAGACAGACCTCGGCCCTGGGGCCCAGCCGTGAGAGCCGCGCCGTGATTGGCTGAGCGCCGCCGTCCTTTTGAGACTCGCCCTCCTATTGGCTGGAGCCAGGCGAGACGCTCACTCGCACAATGTCTACCCGCTTTTGTTATTGTAGCAAGCGGCCAGGATGCGGAGACAGCGAGCCTGATAGTCCGCTATCGACTCCGATACACTCAAATTAGATGTTGGAGGGGGAAGGGGACACGATTTACTACCTCTTCGTCCTTGTCCAGAAGACAGCTTTTCGCTATTCTCCAACAATACGACCGATGTGTGAGTATTTCAACATTTTTGGTGCGTCTGTTTTATTCATTTTTTAAACGCACGTTGCACCGTTCGAGACCGTATCAGAAACTGAGCGGATTCTGCGATACGTATCACTCGTTGGGAAGCACATCGCGTCTGGCCGTGTCGTAATAACTCATCTTTGCCCTTGTCTGAGCTTTGAAATATTTCGTAACAGTCTAGCGTTTGAATACTGCCTCGAGACGCTGACATGTCCACCCTCTCACAAGAAGTTCGCGAGCAGGAGGCGGTTCATTCAACAGTTCGCCTTGATTTTATTTACCCGACTAGTTAGTTGGTTTGCATGTCACCTTAACTTGCTCTTATCCAGCGGGAGCGAGTGAAATGTTTAGACGGCGGTCTCGATGACGTCACTTGACCAAATATGGCATCTGCGCCGCTGCGTTTGTTTGGCTTTAACTTTGCATGACATTTTATGAGCTGTAATATTATCCTACAGCACGCCGGGAATGTGTCGGATGAGGTATTATGTAGTTTAAACATTAGGGCTTTCTATTAAATTAGGCCTAATGTTATTATTATTTGATGTAATATATACAATATCGCATTTATGAAAGCCTGCATCTTAAAATGGGACCGTAAACCTTGGGATTTCGTTATTATGTGGTATCTAAAACTGGGTTTGGATCCGTATGTATCCTAGAACCAGGCCGCCTTGCTTTAGTCAAGTACACTGTACTATATATGATGAAATAACAGCGTAATACACCCAGATAAGAAGAGAGGAATAATGCATGAGTGTTTCTGTCAGAAGAAGCTGAAAAGAAACCGCTTTCTCAAAAATTACAGCGTATGAAATCACTTCATCTGATAGCATTGTACAATCTGTCTTAATGTAAAGTTGTTCCTCTGGTGCTCTGCCTCAAGGGCCACTTGCGCAGACATGGAGAGCATCGCCGAGTCTGATAATAAGGGTCTCAGAGAAGCTCCCCCCAGATTAGAGTTGATGATGCTCAGAGATCTGAAGTGTCAGAATCCGTCAGCGCTCCACCAGCTCTCAATTACCACTGCACTCTAGAAATCTTGCACTTTTGCAACATCTCATGCAAAGATCACAGGAGTTTTCATCACCGAAACATGAAGTTCTGCTTCTTATGTACAGAATACATATTCAAGTTCATCAACCACCTCAGTCACTTGCAGCATATGCAGTTAAAATATTTTGATGTTAAAACACGTTTTTCCGTTCTCAGTTTATTGTGCATGGAAAACTGGGAGTATGTGGTCTTCAGGGGAAGTCGGAAATGTCGTAGTTCTGACCAATCTGGTTTCAGTTGTTTTATCAACGTAAAATGTAATACTTTTTCAACCTATTGTCTACAACTGATTTGTTTTGTTTAGGCTACATCTTAAGTGCAAATTCGTAATAACAAATGCCTGACTTAAAAGTACAAGTTTCCTAATTGAACTTGAAATTGAACTTGAAGGCAGCATAAGCCATTTGTTGGCTGGCTCCTTACACTATGTGGTACTGCTTTTTGCTTTTTTAAACATTTGGAATATTTGGAATTGCAAGCTAATCTACTACTACTCTTACTATTTCCGCAGTATTTTATATGCATGCTGTGCAAATATGCCGGTTTTGTATGTTGCAGATGACCTATTACAATATGCAGCAATATAACAAAGCACACCATATGTAATACCATATCCCATAATCCAGTGCACTTAACTTCCAATCCCAGTTTGACAAATGATCTTTTTTTGACTCATTATTTGAACAAACTGCCACGAAACCTGACAATTTTTATATAAAATATAATACAACAATACTATATGACAGTGCATCATCTTAAAGACACACACAATTAAAGGGATAGCTGACCCAAAAATGAAAATTCTGTCATTAATTATTCCCCCTCATGTTGTTCCTAACCCGTAAGACCTAAGTTCATCTTCGGAACACAATTAAGATATTTTTTATGAAATCCAAAAGCTTTCTGACCCTTTATAGACAGCAGTGCAACTGACACATTCAAGTCCCAGAAAGATAGTAAGGACATTGTTAAAATAGTCCATGGTTCAACGTGCATCAAAGACTGACACAAAAAAGAAGCAATTGTTGAATAAAGTTGTTATTTTTAATTGTTATTGTTAATTGTTTTCTTTGCACACAGAAACTATTCTTGTAGCTTCATGTGCTGCAGTTGCTGGATTATTTTATCGATGTCTTTACAACCTTTCTGGGCCTTGAATGTGTCAGTTGCGTTGCAGAAAGCTCTTGGATTTTATCAAAAATATCTTAATTTGTGTTCCGAAAATTAAGCGAAGTTCTTACGGGTTTGGAACGACATGTGAGTGAGTGAGTAATGACAGAATTTTCATTTTTGGGTGCACTATTTTAGGAAACTGTTCGTAATTAGCTATGATATATTGAGCGATGTCCATGAAGTATTACTATGACTATGTGTTGTTTGTACTAGATGCAGCATGTGAGTGTCATATGTTGATGCTGCTGTTCTGTTATCCCATCTGTCAGAGCAGCAGGATGTCCGTGAACCCTCCCAACAGTAATGACGCCTGCCTCAGCATCGTGCACAGCCTCATGTGCCACAGGCAGGGTGGAGAAAACGAGGGCTTCGCCAAGCGTGCCATCGAGAGCCTGGTCAAGAAACTGAAGGAGAAGAAGGACGAGCTAGACTCCCTCATCACCGCCATCACCACCAACGGAGTCCATCCCAGCAAGTGCGTGACCATCCAGAGGACGCTAGACGGACGCCTACAGGTGAAGGACACTTACAGTAACTGACACTCAACCATTAACATTCACGTTCATGCTTTAATGTAGTGAATTCCAGGAATCCCTCCATATGTTAATCCTGAATGGACTGAATGGATGAGTCATGTCTACATTTGGCAGGTTTTTCTTGTCTGCTTTACTCAGTGTGAGATGGCTTTTTCAGACAGGCACTGAATTAGTGTTTTAGGTTGTCATTCTGTCAATGTGAAGGTTTGATTGCACATGACACAGCGGTGAAGGTGTTTAAAGGGTTTCATGGGACCTGTTTGGTGAAGATGTGTCTTTGTCATATACATATACAGTATATACACCCCCCTGCATACCCAAACGGTTTTGAATTTTTAAGAAATCCAATATTTTATGAAGTTGTTTCATTGTTGTTTCATTAATTTGTGACAGCGGTTACAAATAAAACACAAATAAAACAACCGAAGTAAATAAATAAATATATACATAAAATACAGCAGAATAATAATATTTTCTGAGTAAATATTGTGTAAAATAATTCCTTTAAATATGCATGTATATACAGTATTTCAGAAAAATATGTTATGTTTAGATATTAAATATATTTATTTATAGTATAAATTATATAAATATCAATATAGACATTTTCAGTATATATACATAATAATGATATATTATGCAAACAAAAACATATTTTGTATGTTGTATAAAACATTTTTTGTTTCATGCAAAGCTGAATTTTCAGCATCATTACTCTTAATAAGTCTTCAGTGTCACATGATCCTTCAGAAATCACTCTAATATACAGATATAATACAGATGTAATAATATAATGCTCAAGAAACATGATTATTAACGTAACATTATAAATGTCTTTACTGTCACTTTTGATCAAATGAATAAATAAATGAAAAGAAAATTTTACTTGCCCACATTTTTGAATAAAACCACACACAGAACTTGTATTGATGGCAAATAAGCAAAGGAATCACATGCAGTAAATGTATTTTTCCACATTTAAATCCATACCACAGACTTTTCTTGGAAAATAAAAAAAGCAGCCCAGTAAATACAAAAACGTTCAAATTTATCGTCTATCCCACTCTGTAGATATCAGGTTTGGCATCGTCCGTTTTAAAACTCACTTCGGTCAACCACTGTATAAACTCCCATTCCCCAGTCTAGAATAACTTTGGAAAGTGTGTTTTCCTACATTGTTCACACAATTGTGTTTCCTCTAATCTATTTGTGAGTCCTGCGATAAATAAAGCCAGACAATGTAAATAATCAAGGCATTGTCCGTTGAATAAACACAGTGATTGGGTGTTGCTTTGAGGCCCGGCGCTAATCGCATCCACACCACCCACATCTGAACATACGGCTTTCATATGAGAGAGAGATGGATGCAGCAGCAGCTTCAGCCAACGCTAATAGCTTCCTGTCTGTAGTATCGGTCTCCATGGATACTAGATGATTGACAGCAGCTACAAAGAGAGACATTCATCACAAGGCCTTTGACTGTAAACCTCAACAACCTCAAAGTAAAAGTGCTGTTTTATATGGAGAAGGACGGCATCTGCGCAGTTTCCCCACCCTTGGGTATGGGCAGATTTAGAGGGAGGGGTGGAGGAGAGGCTGTGAAGGTTGTTTTGTCTAAAACACAGGAAAGGGGCCGGGTTAACTTAAGGCCGTCTATTTTTTCCTCTGTGTAGAAGGGCTGCTGGTAGATAGTCCATGCTATTCTTTGCACACAAGATGTGATGATATCCAGGCAACACAAGGGAAAAAAGCTGTGTATTTGCAGTAATAGAGAATCTGGTGCAGTACAGCACAACTACTGAGTGAAGATGTAGTGTGTCACCTTATCATAGACAGTGAGAGCATGGGTTAAATTACTATTATATTCTTATCACAAACATTATTATTGCACCAAGTATGTGTCTTTATGATGTAATTGTAATTTATTGATTTTTAAAATGATAATTTATAGATATTTTTTATTCATTTTTTTGTTTTTGTGTTTAATTAATTGCTTTGAATGTACACTTGTAGTGTACTTCAAATCTTAAAAAGTATGGTTAAAAATATGATCTAGCAGATAATAATATAAGTTCAAGAAAAGTTCACATTAATATAATGTGCTAAATCACAACTTCATTATTAAAAATGTGCAGTTAGAAATAAATGACATTCGATAGAAGTTACATTAAATTTAGTTTATCATAAATGCTTGTCAGTGCGTTCGGCTTGTAATCATTTAAAGACAATATATTTATGAAATTACATATGAAGATGTACTTAAGTCCTAATTGGGTCAAAAAGCACTCTAAAGGTCAGCTAAAGGTTGCATTTAATATGCATTTGAACTGTCCTACATTTTCATTTAATTGCAATTAACATGCAAAAATATAATACTTTTTAAAAATAATAATATAATATTGTATAGTGCTACTAGGCCCCACTTTATATTAAGTGTCCTTAATTACTATGTACTTACATTTAATTGATTAATTTGCACTTATGTTTTTACATTTGAATGTTGACCCTATCTCAACTTCTTAAAACGTATCCCCCTCAATAGCAGCAAAAGTGTTTTGCAATTCAACATGAACACAATAAGTACAGTGTGCCAAACAATTCATTTTAATATTATTATTAATAAGTAAATAAAAAAAACTATATATATATATAAAAAGTGGGACCTACAGTATTATTTTATATTACAGTGTGCCTGTTTTTTGCTAGTGTTTGTCATAAAACTCAAGGTCATGTTAAAACTTTTCTAGTTTAGATGTTTATGTCCATTATTAATGGAAACATATTCACACATTCTGTTCCATAATGAATGCATATTAACATATTTTTTTTGATACTTAGAAATAAACATCAAAAATCTCACAAGTTGATCTTCAATATTGTGGATTTTATCCATATCGTAACATTAAGGGAATTTGAAGAATTTTGTAATGCAACAACATCCCAAAAACCACAGTAAAATCACTAGCACATGGTTATTGTGTTAGTAGATATTTGTTAGTATTATTCATCAGAACATGTTTGTCTCAATATGTAGGTTTTAGACAAACAAGTTGACTTTTCAAGTTTTAATGTAATTTTTAATAATGAGTAACTTAGCATTTTTATACACGAGCTGATGTATAATTTGAATGTATAATCTAATAGAGATGTGCACCTGGTGTAAGTAGGCTTTAGTGACCAGCGGGACTCTATTGTCCGCTCTGGGGTTTGAACCCTGACCCTTTTTTGTTTCTCAGCCCCACCACGTGTGTTTCAGTGCATCTGCCTAAATGGCACTGACAGCTGGATTTATCCCTCTGCTCTGCTCTCTCTCGTATCATCATGCCTCTAGTGTTAATCTACAGAGGATTATCATATCACACACAAGTCCTCCTGCTGCCTTGCTACTCCAACACACATGGGCAGCTGTGATACGCACTCAAAACTCAACACATGACCTTACGCTCAATGTGCTTTCAGGATCGTGTGACGCTCTTTTGTCATTCTGCTGCGCTCCTGTCACATACATGCTGTGTTTAAACATTTGCACTCATTTCAGTGCATTTAGCAGAAGTTTGACTAGTGTTGCGTTTGGTCATGTGATCCATTGCACTGAGCCACATCACTTGTGTGGGCAATGTGAGTTTGCTCAGTTCCTGATCTCGGTTCCCATCTTTCAATAATAGACATGCAAGGCAAAAGTATTATGTAGAACAATGCCTTTGCTGAAGAGTGAGGAATCGATAGTAAAAAATTAATTACATTATATAAAACTGAAAAATTTCTGTTTTAAAAATTTATTTTAATCTGTCATGTATTTCACATAGTTTTAATATGATAGTATGTATAAAAAATTTAAATACGTCATTATAATACATTACATGCAGTATAATTGAAAGTTACTGAAATAAGGCTGAAATATAAATATGAGATGGGGGGAAAATAATAACTGAAATTATTTAATATGAATGTATATGTACTGTGTATATTTATTATGTATATTTAAAGAGACACACACAGACAGTATATATTTTGAAAATATTTAAATGTATTTGCATGTATATATTTATATTCATATAATTATATATATATATATATATATATATATATATATAAATATATTTAATATATAAATATAACATATTTTTCTTAAAGATACACATGTGTGTGAAATGATGTTTTAGATATCATGGTGTATGGCTGCATCATTTCGGCAATAATTTAGAAAAGGATATGAATTGTGTTTTAATTGAGTGGAATATTTAAACCACTTATCCAGGTTTTATATTAACACTTGGAACATTCAGTTTTAAATTTAAGTGAAAAATTTTCCATGACTGGTTAATATCTACATTATTATAGTGCAGTACTTATCAGATTATTTTCCTGTCAGTATTATTGTACTATGTCATAAAACTCGTCCTTTTAATTTTTTCCTGTTTTCTTTCTGTAGGTTGCCGGTCGTAAAGGTTTTCCTCATGTAATCTACGCACGGTTGTGGCGCTGGCCTGACCTTCACAAGAACGAGCTGAAGCATGTGAAATTCTGCCAGTATGCATTTGACCTCAAATACGATAATGTCTGTGTCAACCCTTACCATTATGAGAGAGTGGTGTCACCAGGCATCGGTGAGTCTGCTGTCCTTTCATTCATCACAGTGAACTAAGACATTACTGAGACATTCATGCTTTTCTGTCAGTGCAGGAAAAAACATTGTAATATGTTTTTCTTTTTTTCTTCTCTCATCTCAAGTTGGTCTCAGTCTTCAAAACACGGGTAAGTTATGCAATAGTCAGTGTTGACGAGGAACTAGTTACATGTAATGGAATTACGTAATTTAATTACAAAATAAATGTAATAAGTAATCAGTTACAGTTACAGTTACTGAGAAAAATTAAATTACAGTTACGTTAGAAAATGTTAACGATTACAAAAGATATAGATTTATATGTAGATTTAATTGATTTCTTTCCAAAAATGCACTGACTGCTCTAAAATATGAAACACCAATATTTCAGGAGTTTAGGACACGGAATAGAACATGATACTGATTCGATTATGTATATGCTTTATTCTTTAAGATTAACTGTTTTTTTAGGTCATTATTAGATGCCAGTGTTTCCTTGCATAGCTGTGCAAAGATTTGATTTAAAAAACAGTATAATAGCTATTACACTATTACTTCATGATTTTTAAATCCGTTTTTAAGCTCAGAATGATCTCAAAGTAAAAAGAGCTTCCAAAGTCTGATTTTGTTGTGGCTGTGCTTTAAAATTTTATTTGTATGATCTTATTTCAAGTGATTAAGGATTTTGAAAGTCTGACAGTAAGGTTAACACTGCCTGCTTTAAATGTTGATGTGATTAACAGTTAAAACTTTAGAAATTTAGAAAACAAATCTATCGTCTATTTATAGATAGATAGATATGATTAAGATGTTTCATAATTGCTACATTTATTTGATCAGAAACAGTAATAACAGTAATACTGTAGAATATTATTACAATTTCAAATAACCGTTTTTCTATTTGAATATATTTTAAAATGTAATTTATTTCTGTGATGCAAATCTAATATAATCCTGGAGAAATCATTCTAATTTGCTGTACAAAAAAAAAAAACATAATCAATAAAAAATGTATTATATCAGACTTTTAACTTAAACATTTTTCATTACATTAAATTAATAAATCAAATGATAAATCCTATTATGTATAATATATTTTCAAATGTAAATGTATTTATTATAGTATTTATTAATTAATAGATAAAGTTACAAAATTATGAAATACTGAAAATGATGATAAACAGTGTTATTTTATGTTTTTCTATAAAAATGACTTGCCATTCTAAACAGGTTAAAAAAAGAATTGACTGATTCGATTAAGTCCCAAATGAATCAGTGATTTTTAATGAACTGACTCAGTAAAATAAATTCAATTTGTCCTCTGGCTGGTATGTAGGTCCCACTGGCAGACTAATAAAGGAAGAGTACAGCCACGACTGCATTCAGATGGATGTTCCTCCAGGCCTGCCTCCTCAGCAGGACCACCAGGGGGCGATGAAACTCCCTCCTCCGGACCACTATGGCCAGCCACTGCCTCCTCTTCAGATGCCTTCAGAACCTAGCCGCCTGCCCCCACCCGTCACCCTTTACTCCAACATGCCCCTCTCCCCCACCGGTAAGCGTTGACCCTGACCACACCAGACTCACAGTGGTGTAATCACAGCCTCATCTTCCAAACTCTCTTGTGTTTCAGCTTCAGGCTCTATGATGCCGATGCAGGGAGGTCACGGTGAAGGCTTACTTCAGATTGCGTCTCCTCAGGGTCAAGTCATGGCCCCTACACCTCCCCCCTCCACCCCTACACACGGACCCCCACAGACTCCGGTCCCACCCCAGCCTCCACCCAACCAGAACGGCTACAACAGCTCCAAACACTCCCAGACGCAAGGCTCCTTTCACAGTGAGTACAGTGAACCCTGATATACTTCAAACAAAATCCATCCAAAGCAAACTTTGTTTTGGGAGTTCAAAACGGTTTGCCAAAGTGAACTGTCTGAAAAAGTTCAGATTCAGCACCTTCGTACTACCATTGGTCAATGACGATTACACCCTAATAGGTGTCTTTATAGCATAATATAAAATAAAGTTGTTCTTCTGACGAAATAAGATGCTGAGAGTGTTCATGTTTAAAACTGCAGATTGCTTTTAAGCAATATATTGAATAAAGTGCCATGTAAATAATGACGTGATTTCACAGGAATGCTATTTGCAGAGCTCATGCAAACATACCCATGTTGCTATGATCTGGTGCTTTTAAAAAAGAAATGCTTGCTGTTTTCTCTATTTTTAACTTTTAAAAGTTGCTTTCATCAGAATGTTCATAAAGTGTAACCTGAATGCATTTTCAGTAAGCCCGTCTGCTGTTTTTGTTCAGACCAGTGCAAAAAATGACCTATATCCAGCAAACACAGTGGATCTACATGAAGCTAATGCTAAAGCATTTAAATGCATCTAAAAATCTAAACGATTATATAAAATATCTGTATGTTATTTAACAATAATTGATTAATAATGATTCATTTAATTTAACTGATACATTTGACTCATCTCTTTAAAACAAAAATTGTGAAAACCTGTATCAAAACTGTGAGTAAAGCTTTTTACAGTCGGTTCACAGTTAAATGTGTTATCATAGACATTGCCCTACAGTGCTCATATGGTATTAAAAAGGTTTTTAAAAGTCTGTCATTTGATTTTAAAAATAAGTTAAGTATTATTTAATTAAATAACTTTTATATTATTTAATAACCTGTTTCTGTTCATTAATATGATTATTTTAGTCATTTTTAGCAAGTTATTTATATTTTTATAACCTTTATTTTTACATTTTAATTAAAAATTTTAAATGTTTACATTTTAGGAATTTTGTTGTGTTTTTGACTTTTTATTATTATTTAAAAAATATTTTTATTTAGCTTTATATTAAAAAAAAATTATTTGCAGTGTTAGCCTAGTAGTTTGTGCTTTAAGTTGTAGTTTTTCATCTAACATTTTTGATTTTATTTCCACTTCATTTTAATGAATGAAACCTTTCAGTAATTTTAGTATTAGTTAATAATAACATCTTGGTCTCTGTTTCTGTAACTCTGCTCCTCAAAACTGTATATCAAACATAACAAATATTGGCTGTGGTTTTGGCATGTACTTTATCTTTCATTGTAAACAGATAAAATACTTTCCACTGGAAACTTGCTGTGTCATGCCTGTTTAGGTGTTATGATTTTTTCACTGCTTCATATAGAAAATCTTTCTAATCTCTTAAATCGCTGCAGCAACCTGGACAGGCAGCAGCACAGCCTCCTACACTCCTGTAGGACCCCAGCAAAACGGACGTGGCCACCAGCCTCCTCTCCACCACCCACACTTCTGTACGCTTGCTTCAAACATTACTAACACCATGCATGCAAGTATACCATTATTTTAAATAGAACTGAATTAATCTATTAATATTTCTTGTTCTGACAGGGTCTCAACATCACAGTTCAGCGTCTTTCCCCCCTCCGGTCTCCAACCATCCAGGTTTATACTTAATATCATCTCCACTAAAACACAATACAACACATTCAAATGGTCTGAGAATTAAACCCTTTTGGTAACACTTTCTATGAAGCCCGTATTTATAAAATATTATAATGGTATTCTTTAAGGCATTATAATCAATGCATAATGCATTATAAAAAATTTATAATGTGTTATAACATCTCATGAATAACCATGAAAACAGTCATAATACATTATAATATTTACATGAGTATGTTTATTTATAACATACAATGAACACCATATTAAATCTACTTCATTTATAGTGGACTATATCATATCTTGACAATGCTTATTTAAGATCTGCACAGAACCTTACAACATATTGTGAGTGGTTAGGTGCTGAGTGTTATTTGAGTGCTTCCTGTGAGGCTAATGTGAGCTAGGTAATACTTTCAACTGAAAAAAATGCAATGTTTATTATAGAAACCTAAGAGTATTTCTAGACTTAGGTAGGGTAGGTAGAGTGTTCACATACTAGCAAAGTATCCTATACTCAGTATGTCTGTTGAGGAACCAAAATAAAGTGCAGAGTTACTTATCAACAGCTGTCTAAAGGGTACCATCAAAATAACTGATATTATATTAAAAGAAAAATGTTCAAAGCAAATGTGTCATATTACACCTTCATCTGATATCTGACCTTATGGCTGTTTGAGAATTTGTTTTTATTGTTATTACTTATAAGTGCTATTTGTCTGCTTTAAGTACAGTAACATCAGTAAAATAGCAAGATATGAGACTTACAATGCATTAAAAGAATGAGAAATATAATCTATTGTAACGTGGATTGTAAGGGGATGAATCATGTTCATTGTTATAAATGATCATACTCTTAAAAGCTATAACCACAATAAATAAATATTATAACACATTAAAATAGTTCTTATCAATGTTCATGAGATGATACAATATATTATAAAGTTATTTTTAATGCATTATGTATTCATTATATTGCCTTAAGAATACCCTTATAATGTATTATAAATATGAGCTTCATAGAAAGTGTTTTTTTCAGCAAGGATACATTAAACTGATCAGAGGTGCCTCCACAGGTCCTGAGTTCTGGTGCTCCATCTCATACTTTGAGATGGACGTGCAGGTGGGGGAGATGTTTAAAGTGCTGTCCAGCTGTCCGGTGGTGACGATCGACGGGTATGTGGACCCCTCGGGAGGCGACCGCTTCTGCCTGGGTCAGCTCAGTAATGTGCACCGCACAGACGCCAGTGAGCACGCCAGGTATGTGTCACACCACTCCTGTCCCAGCCTGTAAATATCTCAGCATGGCTATTAGAGCTGAGTCATATACTGAATATTTATGATTTACTCTGTATTGTCTTGTTGCAGATATAAAACCAACATTATGAATATGACAATGATTTTAATGTCCGTTTATTTCAGCTGTAAAGACCAATGCCAAAATATTAATAAATACTAAAACACAATATGTCAATCATGCTAAAATAGTACTGATCACTCTATAAAGATTAAAAAGATAAAGTGTATGCCCACACACCCACATTCTCTCTCTCTCTCTCTCTCTCTCTCTCTCTCTCTCTCTCTCTATATATATATATAAATCATCAAAAGCTTGAACGATATCGAGCTATATTGTCCAGTAGCTGTATGTGTGTGATATGTGTTTATTTGTGTATAGATGAATTTCACAGGTTTTATGTTTGCCTTAACACACGTCTCAAAAGCGTCTCACTGTGCCAGATTGACACTGTGATGAACAATAATAAACAAACAGATTATGTGAGAATAACAGCCGGGAAATAACTGGCTTTAACAAACTGGTGAAATGAAATGTAAGCGTATCATGAGAGGCACATCTGGTTTTGGTCCTGACGCCTGGTGACGCGTTTATTTGTGTTGTGTAATTATCTGATGGAAGCAGAGATGTTGTAAAGGCAGTATTCGTGTCTCTGTCTGCAGGTTGCACATAGGTAAAGGAGTGCAGCTGGAGTGCCGCGGCGAGGGCGACGTGTGGATGCGCTGCATGAGCGATCACGCTGTCTTTGTGCAGAGTTACTACCTGGACAGAGAAGCAGGCCGAGCGCCAGGAGACGCAGTGCACAAAATATACCCAGGGGCCTACATAAAGGTAAAAGATACCAGCTTCGCTTCAAACACCAAACTCCAAACTGTGCATGTTGTGGATGAAACACTATTTAAAAAATATTTTTACAATTATTTATGGGACAAAATAGTGCAATGTTAATAGTGCCAGTTGAAAAGATTTATACATGAATAAATGAGCTTTCCATTGATGTATGGTTTGTTAAGATAGGACAATATTTGGCCAAGATACAACTATTTGAAAATCTACAATCTGAGGGTGCGATCTAAAATTTAAATATTGAGAAAGTAGCATTTAATGTTCTCCAATGAAGTTCTTAGCAATGCATATTACTAATAAAAAATATGTTTTGGATATGGGCGGTACAAAATGTACAAAATGCCTTCATGGAACATGATCTTTAGTTAATATCCTAATAATTTTTGGCATAAAAGAAAAAAAAAGATAATTTTCACCCATAAAGTTTATTGTTGGATATTACTACAAATATACCTGTTCTTCTTATGACTGGTTTTGTGCTCCAGAGTCACATTTATTTATTATCTACATTTTACTTGTTAGCTACAAAATAAATAAATAAATCACAAAAAAGACTACATAGATTAAACAAATTACAAAATACAACGATTAAAATATAAACCACTTTTTTAAAATTAATAAATAAATATTTAATTTATAATTTATAGTGATTTATTGTCTAGTTTGTATTTAAACTCTGAAACACTGCTTTTCAAAATGTAAATAAATCACTTTTGATGATTTTAAATGATTTTTTTTGGTATAAATACATAAATGAATCAATGGAAAATTGTATATAAATTACATAATCTAATAGATGCTGCTTATGTCATTTATTCAATAAAATTAACGTTTTTGTAGTCAAAAACGTAGTTCATGTAACAAAATAAAGCTTCTAAAAGCATTTAAATCTATTTATTTGTCAATTAGAAAAGGTACATTACATTTATTTTTACATTTTATTTTATAAATATAATTTTTTCAATAAAGTAAACACATATTTTTAAATGCAAACAGAATAAAATACTTAAATAATAATAAAAAAATAATAATAATATGTTTGATTTTTGGGTGTTTTCATAGTACACAGTAATGCATTCATGCAGTTATTATTATTATTATTTTTTTTTAAATCAAGGAAAACTCTCCTAATATGACCCCAGCCTCGCTGGGCAGTGAATACCTTTGTGCACTTGAGAGCTTTGTGTGTATTTTTGCTTCCTGTCACATTAGATTTGCTTGATGCAGAGCTTGACTTTTTTTTTTAAGCCTGTCCAAATGAGTTCCCGTCAGCCTTTGTTTGAGGACACAGCAGCGAGGTCTCATGTGAGTGTGTTGTTTGGTTTCTGCAGGTCTTTGACCTCAGGCAGTGTCACAGACAGATGCAGCAGCAGGCAGCCACGGCTCAGGCGGCAGCAGCAGCTCAGGCCGCGGCAGTGGCAGGGAATATCCCAGGACCCGGAAGTGTCGGAGGAATCGCTCCTGCAGTCAGTGAGTGTCTGCCTCATTCACCGCCAAGTCAAAATAAGGGATTTAACTCGATGGCCACACACACACTTTGATTGTCAGTTCACCTTTAATCCTTCATCCTGATCTTTAAACACACAGATTAGTCATTTATGCCATGTTCTACAACTGAAGTGACTCCGGAAATACACAAGTATGGGTGACAGAACCAAATTGAACAACTGGTTGTTAATGCGAATTTAAACGCATTATGTCTTTCTGTGTTTGTGGTGGTATGTTTTGTTTTGTTTAGTGTTGCCAGATCTTCCTAGAAAACAACAAACATAGAACAAACTCATGATGAACTTTAATCCAAATGCATTATCTTGGAAGTACACCACATGCCAAAATATAATGACTTGCACCTGCCTACTTTATTAACTCTATAAACTAGATCACTTTATACGCTGAGCCCAAACAACAATCCCAAAGTCTGCCAAGTGATTAGTTGCAATTAATTGCATCCAAAATAAGTTCTTGTGCACATAATATATGTGTGTCTACGGTGTATATTTATAATATTGGTCAAAGACATAAAAGGGTTTAAGCAAAAAAAAAGTGTAATACTGTTTTAAATTGCTGTAATATCTAAATGTAATTGCAATTTTGTTTTTGTTTTTCTGAGCAAAAAATAAATAGGATACATTTTTCCCTGATTTACAGAAAACACCCACTAAAATGTCACACAGTGTAACAGTTTTGTCACGCTTATTTACAACAAAAATAATTGGATGACATATCAAAAGACTAATTCTTTTAAATTTGCCCTTTTTTTAAAATTTATTTATTCATTTAATTTTTTTTACAAATTTACAACACAGTAAAATTTAATATGCTCCCTTATCTTTTATATATTTTAATATATTTTTATTTGAATAAGTCAGAATAAGCATGTTGTTTGAATTTTTACAAAAATATTGTAACATTATTTCAACCAAATTTCAACATTTTCAAACATAAACAAAACACAGTGGCTCTGCTAACAGTGGTTTAGTCAAAATCACGTTTATGACAAGTCATTGGTTGCTGCAAAAAAATTAAAGTGTATTTTTGGCTATTGCTACAAATATATCCCAGCGACTTAAGGCTGGCTTTGTGGCACTTTAGGCATATGTCTAAAAATTATGTTCCAAATTTGAAGTAGATATTACAAAAATGGATCCTGTAAGATTTTGTTAAAGCGCTATACCAAAAATATCCACCAGGTGGATAACACCCAAATTGAATTTTTTAAAGCATTTTCCTGTCAAAAAATAACCACAAAATATGGAACCTTGAGACTTGCAAATAGCAAATTTTATGAAATGACACCTGACACAGCCTACTATAGGAAAGAGCATACTAAATGGATTTAAAGACGCTTACGACTGGTATCTTATTTATGATAATAACTCAAATCAAGAGGCAGTCGTGGCCTAATGGATAGGGAGTTAGACTTGTAACCCAAAGGTCGCGGGTCTCCACCTTCAATACCACGACTGAAGTGAGACCCTTGAGCAAGGCCGTTCCCTTCCCCTATGTAATAGGGGAAAAGGCAATAGAAAGAGCACCAGTTAACTGACAGTTACTTTACAACAGAAAATAAGTCAACACTGTTTTGAAATCTGTTTCAAGTTTTGTCATATAAATGTAATAGATTTAGTTTGTGATATCTTTGGGATTGTTTGTTTGCAGGCCTCTCGGCAGCAGCAGGGATCGGTGTGGATGATCTCCGGAGGCTGTGCATCCTGCGTCTGAGCTTCGTGAAGGGCTGGGGTCCTGACTACCCCCGGCAGAGCATCAAGCACACCCCCTGCTGGGTGGAGGTGCATTTGCACCGGGCTCTGCAGCTGCTGGATGAGGTGCTGCACACCATGCCACTGGCAGACCCTGGACCGGCTAACTGAGAGCCGACAAAACACAGCAAACACTCACCACACAGATACTGGACGCACTACAGTAAGCCTGCGAAGAGCGTGCTTCGCACCTTCATCAGTCGTAAGAATACCAATGAAAACACCACAGGAATTCACTAATCTAAAATTCATGTTTGGGAAAGATATTTCAGTGCATTTTCTTGTTCTATAGTGAAATGTTGCATTTCTTTTCGGGTTAATCTCACAAAAACATGTCTAGGTCATATTTTGCTCTAATATAAAATGTATATTAGCTTAAAGATAATGAAGACTTTCTCATAATGCAATTTTGCATTATTGCATGATGATTAGGGCTGCAAAGGGCCCCTTTGAACCCCCTAATTATGACATAATTTTTTAATTAAGCATATTTTCCTGCCAAATTCTGAATCATTCCTGCTAAAATAACTGAAATGTTTCCAGATGTTTTGAGGTTGTTTGTTTATGCAATGCTGATTCTTATCAGAATTCTGTATATATTTTTTATTTAAAACAATGATTTGTTTGATTAAATTCAGCATAAATTAAGGGATAATTAAATTATAGTTATACAAATATAATAATTAATATTTATACATTAATTGTGGTATTTTTTGAACAATCAGGTATTATTCTTATTAAATAATTAAAATAATAACTGTTATATATATTTAGATAAGAATAATAATAAAAAATAAAATAACAATTATAATTATATATCATGATCATTTTTAAAATATTTTTTTCATTGAGAATTGGGGAGAATATGATTGATTATCATGAAAATAATTCTGTAAAAAAAAAATCCAATTGCATTTTCTTTACACAGAACATAATTTTCTATTTCTTTCTCTTGTTTTATGGTGAAATATGACCTTTACATGTTCTTGATGGGATTTGTGAGACTCCTCCTCTGTTCAAATTAGATGTATATACCTTAGCGCTATAGGTCTACTAATGAATGCAAGTTTACACAGGGTTGATTGCAGATTAAGTTCAGGGAAATAGCTTTATTGTTCATATGCCTTTCTAGCTTTGCACATCATGCAGTTATACTAAGAATTTTAGAGCCTAATAGTTTTGCAATACCGGTAGAAAAAGCTTAAAATCTGTCCTTGCAAGAATTCAACTTATGGGTCAGTGTCCGAACTTTTGCAGTGGACTTGGTTCCAGAAGTATTTTTCCATTCATTCACTCCATAAGACGAATGATAAATGTTACATATGAATACATACATTTTGAATTGAAATGAGTTTGCATACTATATATTTGAAGTTTATTGCTAAATATTTGTTCAAATATTGGCTAGTGAGATGGACTCGAACCTCTGTGGAGAAAATGAATGGTATTTCGACTTTTGGAGCCATACGGTTGTGCTCTATTACACTCTGGTAACACACATACACAACACGGTCAAAGACGACACAAGCGAGGAAGAGACTTTTCGACCTCCTATCAAGTTTTTTTGCATAAACTCAGAATATTTCGAGTTCCACGGGTTTGGTAGCACTAAATGCCTCAGAGCAAATCGCTATATTGGCGCTGGTCACGTCAGGAAGCGTTAGATAGGACCAGCTGATGCAGATGCAAACCTGCTTCTGAGAGACAAACTGAACCAGACGGATAACAGGATAAAAACTGTCAAAACAAAACGCTCATCATCTCTGTGCTTGTGCTGTGTACTCCTCTACATGTGGACCTCAACTCAGCTATGACGCGGCTTACTATCCAGGCATCTTATTAGTTAGACTTGCAATAGCCTTCCAGCTCCTTTATTTTCATACCAAAAACAAAAAAAAAAAAGAAAAGAAGAAAAAGAAAAATTATTGTTCAGCTTTAAAATGGTGGTATTAGTATTGTGACGCAGTTCGGTGTTTGTAACCAAATCATTTGCCATGTGGTGTAAGTCACCAAAGCCAGATTACCTCATGATAATCAAGCATGAACCCAGTGGATTTTTCTTTATGCCAAAATGTGTCTGGAATCTTCTACTTTCTGGACGTCATGCTCACCTCATACTTTAACCAAATCAAAACAGGGCGTGTCTTGAACCGAATGTAGAGCCTTGATGCACCGACTGACCGATTTCAAACCACGGGTTTTTGCCAACACCAGTTACTCAGCTTTAGCATTTATCTCACCCAGAAACTCTTGTGAAAAATTGTGACCAAAATTCAGCCCTATACCACTATGACCTTTTGCAAACGGGTAGAACATCTAAACTTCAGACTTCAAGCAATGAACATTATTGTTTTGCTGCCTTTCCGAATTGAATTGCCTATATTTTACTGTACGCCTACAGTAAATTATGCATTTTTTAAAAAAAAGACCCTTCATTTTGGTTTAAGATGCAAATATTTAATTACTAAAATCTAATAGTAAAAGTGGAACCTCACTATAGAACGTTAAAGTCAACATGAAATCAAGATTCATCAAGTTTGCTTTCTAAGCACGTGTACACTTGATCTTAAGGTTTTGACACCACAGGAATAAATTAAATTTTTAATAGTCATGATTAATCGCATCCAAAATGAAAGTTTGTTTACAAAATATGTGTATGTGTACTCTGTAGATTTATTATGTAGATATAAACACACACACATACAGTATATATTTCAGAAAAATAGGTTATGTTTATATATTAAATATTTATTTATAATATTAGCTAATTATGTGACTATAAATATAGACATGTAAATACATGTAAATATTTTCAAAATATATACTGTGCGTATTTATGTATACATAATAAATATATTATGCAAACAAAAACTTGAATTAATTAGGGCTGGACCAGAATATTCGAATATTCGTTTGGAGGGATGGCATTCGGTTTTTCATTTTGAGATTCGAATATTCGAAAAAAACAAAACAAAAACAAATTTACCACGTGACATCGATCCCTGCGAAACGGTTGAACTTCGTTAATTCATTTTTCGTTCTTTTATTTAAATAGCCTACCCTTTCCTGTGCTGCTAATTTGGGAGTTATTTGTTTGTTTGATAAATGTTGGGCTACCTTATTTAAAGTATTGCTCTAACAGACCTGTTATTGTTTTGTATTATAGTGCAGTGTTCGTTCTTAAATAATATAAACCCTGCCCGGGCCGCATGTAATCATTATTAATTTTGTTTTTACAGAGGCCTAGGAGAAAATATGAGATGTGGGGAAAAATTACATTTAGTACTGAAAACTGCATTTTAATTTTATTTTATAGCATAGCATTTCACCAAGAAACCTTGCATTCTTACACAAATGTTGTGTAATTTGCGATCCTGTAAAATATTTCTGATCTCTTGTACAACATCTCTTGGAAAATATTTGTGGTTTAAAAAAAAAAAGGGTGTTTCTCACAAAAATTGGCGTGCGGTCTCTCACTGAATATTTATGATCTCTAGAAAAACAGTTGCAGTTTCTCGCAAAAATGTGCATTTTTGTAAAACAATTGCAATTTCGCACAATATTTGCCATCTCTCACAAAATATTTGAGACCTTGTAAAATATTTGTGAACTCTTGCACAACATTTGTCATCTCGGAAAATGTTTGCAATCTCGTAAAACATTTGCGATGTCACACAATATTTGCCGTCCCTCGTAAAACGTGAAATTTTTCAAAACAGTTGTGATATCTTTTAAACATTTGCAATGTTGTGCGATATTTGTCATCTCCCATAAAAAACACAAGATGCATTTGTGATTTCTTGCAAACATTTGCCATCTCTTGAAAAAAGTGATTTCTTGCAAAATAATTTAATTTCTCACAAAAAAATTTGATCTCGCAAAAATATTTACCGTCTCCTAAAACACGCAGTCTCTCACAAAATATTTGCCATCTTGTAAAACGTTTGTGATCTCTCCTAAACATCTCGAAACATCGCTTGCAGACTTCTTATAAAAACATTACAAAATCTTACCATCCCCAAACTGCTGAACAATATTGTTTACGCCCACTCACTACAGCATTTGGCTGTGAAATATGTTACATCATGGGAGCAAATGCTTCGCAAAAGGCATTTCATGTTGACTTTAATCAGTGCTTGAAGAGTTATCTGTGATTAGTCACAACTTAAGAGAAACTATTTAGTAGAGGATCGTATGATCCCAGTATTGTTTCCATCGTAGTTATCTTTGTGCCTTTCCTTTGTGCTCATTTGTTCATAGATAGATTCTGCAATTGCTAAAAAGCCCTTCCCGGTGGTTCTCACATCGATTATGAACATCGCAAACCTTCTATTGGTCTGAAATGTTCCAGTAGTTTTAAGCAATGAAGTACGTCAGGGATGTTTTAGTCGTCTTACCGTCATCGAGTTTTTTCGGGATTCGTTTGGACCCCGCATGACGTTTGTAAGTTGGGCGATGCAAAAGATGCAAACTCTTCATCTGCAGGGTTGTTCACATCGGCTCAGGTCACGTGGAGAATTATGAGCCTTTCGGGAAATTTATCGTAAAGTGTAAAGCCTTGTTTTATTTCTTTTTCGTGGCCGTCGGTTGCTATAAAACATTCAATTTAGATGTCAGGTATGCTCATTGTTTCGATGAGTGCCTTTGTGCTGTATTTCATCGGACATGTGTAACATATACATACACTGCAGATTAAATGCTATAATTACAGTAAAGCTGTAGTTTTAATGCAGATTTCAAAGGCACTTTGCAATGTACGCAATCAGTGTTGAGTTATCTCTAAACCAGTATGCTATCTTGAGGTCATTTTGGGTGAAATAGATTTAAGCTCTCGCATTACACATCCAATACACACCTCGGTGGTGTAAAAACATATGTGTTGTATTTAAAGATAGAAACATTTATAAACTAGACATAGGCAGGTATCTAAATGTCATAGCTTGCTTAGACTTACAGGTATGATTCGAAACATTTTATTGGTTTACCAATTACATTACATGGTTCTCAGTCATTTTATGGTTTATTTTGCCTTAAAAGTTACAAATATTTTACAATCAAGCCCACTTCTTTGTGACAAACGTACAATTACTACTTCCATTGTAGAGTAAGTTCACTTTATCCCTCATTAGCTACTGTGTTCTGCACTGTAATTTAGATTTCATTCACTGTATCAAAGGTTTAGAAATGACTTTTTGTTCAAAGGATGACTTTTTATTTTTCCTCAAAAATATGTGGCCTAGCCCCTTGTAACACTAGAACGTGTGTGTGTGTTATTTTTTTTTTTTTTTTTACTGATGGCGCATACTGTATTGTGTAAGGATACAAGCAACATGTGTGTCAGTAACATGACAATCACCCAACTGGAAGTCAGATCAACAGCATTCCATATGAAAACTATTTCTTACAAGTATTTATCAGTATGTTATCCAGTGTGAATATATTTGAATTGACTATTTTATTGATATTGTCATTTCAATTCTTGTTGTTATTATAATTATTCTATTGTTAAAGGACATTCTGCTCCTGTATGTTGACTGTACACCAAAGTAAAAAAAAAATCATTTTGATACAGATATGTTTTGTGATGTATTTATTTGTGTGAAATGATGCTTGGACAAAGTATATATCAACTTAAATATGGAAATAGATTCAATGAAAACGTAGAAATATTATAATATTTTTAAATAGTGTTTTTCGAGGCCTTGAATTAATAGAAGGAATTCTATGGAAATTCGGTCTCTATAAAATTAGTTTTAAAATGAGTCTTGAACCAGACTGAGGACTTAAAAAAACAGTTCTTAAATAACTCATTATTTAGCAAAACGGTTAGAATTTGTTTTAAATAAATAAATAAATGATATATATTAGTGCTGGGCAACGATTGATTGCATCTAAAATAAAGGTTTTTGTTTACGTAATGTATGTGTGTGTTCTGTGTATGTATATGTATTTATTTATAAATACACACACACACATTATATATTTAGAAAATATTTACATGTATATAATTGTATTAATAGAATTTGTATTTTATATAAATATACTTAATATATACTATATAAACATAAACATTGCCCAGCATTTAAAATTTGTAAAAAAAGATTAGTATATAATGTCCTTAAATTTTTATTAAATTAATAATAATTCACTTACAAATAATCACAAACAGCTGGAATAGACGTGTAAATTCATTAATTTGGATTATATATATATATATATATATATTCATAGTCTATTATATATAAAACAATATAATATATATATTTCCATTGAATATTAATAACAATAACAATGATGATAATAATAACAATCATAACAGTAATCACAAACAGCTGGAAAAGACCTGTAAATTCATTCAGTAGTAAAAGAGTTTTATTTCATATTGTAAATATAATATTTATTTTTATACAATGATATAATTAGTATGTTAAATAAAATTAAAATGTAAATAATTGTTGCATTTTCAAATGAAATATTATATAATTCATATGTAAATTAACATGAAATCTACATTAATAATGTTTATAAAAAACAGGCTATAAGTGAATAGACTAAACTTCAAGTTCAGGGTGTGCTCTGTTTTTTCCTCGTTCTAGACTGTAGGGGGAGCTGAAGGGTTTGCATGTGATTTTAGGTTGAGTCGGTGCTGCATCCGCCCTGAGCATCATCGTCTTCATCATCATCATCTTCATCACACTCGCATCTGGAGCGGAGGAGGAGGAGGAGGAGGAGGCGGAGCGCATCCTTAAGGAGCGCGCAGACACAGAAGAAAACATCCACAGCTCGGCCACCATTCAGCTGGAGGATCGGCCTGGAGAAATTCATGGAAATAAAATAGAAATTCATTCCCTTTGCTTTTTCTTTTTTGTTTTCTGATCACAGCCAAGCCATTGGACTTCAAAATGGCTGAGATGACTAATTTGAAACCAACCTATGGTGAGTGAATCTCTATCTATATTTACGTAATGATCCGGGCTTTAACATAGAGACGCTATAGAAACACCAGCTTAAATGATTCGTCACCTGTTTATTCGCTTCTTAAGTCATCTCGGAATCGTATTTTAGTTTAAAGGGTTTGATTATTATTATTATTATTTTTATTTTTCACTGATTTTTCTTCGCATTACGTTCATTGTTTACAGTATATGGGCCATTTTATATTGGTTTATATTATATTGTATTATAGCGAATTAGAGTAGGAAATAACTGATTATAAAATAGGCAAATATAAAATGATAATAATCACCAATGAAGTGTAAAGCGTGAAGTGCACCTGAAATACGCACACGAAGCCTACACGATTCACCTGACAGACGCATGAAGTGTGTTTATCCACACACACGCTGTGTCTTATGTCGATTGATGTCGTTTAAAAAGAGTCTCAACGTAGGAATATATGTATTTTCTATAGAAAAGACGTGTTTAGATCAGCTTAACTTTCGCATCGCTGTAGCACTGCGTGCATGACGTCATGTCTGTGGAGAGCGCGAGCATCAGCTGGAGCTGCTTTTTATTCACTTCATTCCTAGCACAGATGATAGCATCCGTATATCGTGCATTATAACGATATAATCTGTGTTGTGATTATTCCTATGTATTTTCATAAGTAATTGTCACATTACAGTTATCGCTGGCCTATTCCACAGTTAACTGTAGCTTGCGACGAACACATGTTGTGATCATATATTATGTATCATATATTTGACCACAAAACCAGTAATAAGGGTAAACATTTTTTAATTGAGATTTTTACATCATCGTACATGAATACATAAGCTTTCAATTGCGATTGTTAGAATAGGACAATAGGCTGAGGGTGGTAAAAAAAAATCAAAATACTGAGAAAATCACCTTTAAAGTTGTACAAATAAAGGTCTTATCAATACATATTACTAATCAAAAATTAGGTTTTGATATATTTACTGCAGGAAATTTACAAAATATCACCACGGAACATGATCTTTACTTAATTAATTTTTGTCATAAAAGAAAAATGTATAATTTTGACTTGATGCGTTTTTGGCTATTGCTACAAATATACTTATGCCTTGTTTTGTGGTCCAGGCTCACATATATTACTATGAAGGTAGCCTGTCGATAATATATTATGATAGGTTTTGTTTTAAGACATTATAAAATGGAATATCTATGCACCTTTATATGAGCATGCTTTATTTCTCATCACTCTTTTATTATTGGGCCTTTTTTATGTACCACAGAGCATAGATAATTTTAACAAGATTGAACGGTTGTGATATGACGTCAAAAACACCACTCAAGTTTGAATAGCAAAATATTGAATAGAAAAAAGAATAGCAAAATTTTCATTGTCTATTATATTTAACAATTACTGTTGCCTGCTGAATATAATACAGTCTATTTTAAACATTGTATGAATACTGTAGGCAAATGGACTGCCCGGAAAACATGGTTGAGAATATTTAGTAAATAATAAAGCATTTATCATAATTGTTCATCGTCTGGCAGTTTTGTGCGAGTCTTTATGGGGTTATGTCATGCGCTGGGGGAGGAGGAGAGTTTTGACGCGTTTCCTGGTGGATGCGTGTGATGTAGTTTGGGTCAGGTATTTTAGGAACACGTCTGAGGCATCTTGGATCACAACTCAGCGTGTGGGAGATGCCTGGAGACAGAATCAGCTCGAGAGGAAAATAACCAGAACCAGTTCAGCCTGATAAACACAGATTTAGGATTTCAGAAGCCATGAAGGAAATAAAACCTTTTACTCCTTCACTATTACAGCTCTTCAGTGATTTGCCTGTTCGCTCTTAAAGCAAAAATGTTTTATGGGACGAAACAATAGAAAATCAGAAAATCAGGATCTGTCAGATGTATGTGCGTGTGTATAGTTGTATGTATTTAAGTGATTCTTTAGTAGCCTACTTCTTAAGATCATTTAATCCAACTCAATTGTACTATTCTGAGACACTTAATATGAACTAAAATGTGCTTTTAGTATATTAAGTACAAAATTAGTGTGAGAAAATAGAGCACTTAAGTACATTATGGGTGTGTCTTAACGCACTTAAGTAGCCTACACTTTTAAAAAGTGCACTTTGTAGTAATGTCAGATTTTCAAAATAAAAGTTTTACTTTTAATAAAAGTTTTAGTTGTACATTCCAAAAGCATTATGTTAGGTAGTCCTTTGTTGTGCTTCAAAGAAGTAGACTTTTTTAATTGACTAACATACTAAAAGCGTGTAGTGTGTTATTCAAAATTACATACAAAATGTGCTAAATTGCAACTTCATCATTGAAAATGTGCAATAAAAATATCTACATACAAAACTTACATTTTTTATTTTACTTTACCGTAAATGTTTATCAGTATACATTCAGCAGCATACTTCAAAATAATTATACTTTTACATATAAAGATGTAATGAAGTTGTACTTAAGTGGGTCAAAAATCACTCTAAAGTGCAGCTAATTGCACTTAATATAAATGTAAACTATTTAATCAAAGTGTTAAAAACATATATGCTCAGATCACACTATATTGTTTCCATAAGTACTCTTTTTTTAAAGTATGCTATACTGTACTTTTTTTCACAAGGGTAGGACTGATATTCTGATTAGCAGGAAGAGCTTGTATCAAAAGTAACTTTATTGCATCATGTCTGATTATGACACTTCATAAGTGTACTGAAATGCTGATATATGACATAAAAAAAACCTTTGTATATCACTGTATCTTAACCAGGCAGATACAAAGACACATAATGATGCCACAAACTACCTGATACCAGCTTGTTTACACTGTATTGCCACAACCACACTGATATATCATTGGTCTAAAACCCCACTTCCACATAACTGTACTTTACACAGCTGTTACATTCTGAGTTCCACCATGTAGTTTTTTGCTTTCAGTGTGAAAAGACATCTCACATCAGTGGAAATGATTGAAAATGCCCTACTAAGAACCTGGTTTCTGAATTGTGTCAGACAGAGTCTGTATCAATATTAATCAAATGTCAAGTCCTCTCAGATAATAACAGGGGCCTTCATTGATTGAGCAGAGAATCTACTGACTTTGTAGGACATCATTTTCATGAGTAAAATAGGATCAAGAAAATGCTTTCAGGACAGAAGGTGACTAGGTCAAGTCTGAGACGTCAATAGCAGCTCTCCTTTGATTGTTTAATGGAGATTCACCATCTAAATGGGATAATTAAAGCTGGCAGCAAAAGCTGGTCTGTGACGTCATATTTCTTGAGTGAGTCTGATTAAAAACGGCCTTACTTTATTTGTAACATTCAGAAATGTTTAGCCTAGAACTTCATTATACACAATATAACCTGCACAGTAAACAACAACAACAAAAAAAACTGTAAATAAAATAAAAAATATCAGATAAATTTTTACAAGAAAATGTTTAAGTCAATGTGTTATGCAAAAGATATTTGGTTTACAATATTTATATATATAGATATATATTAATTGCTGGACAATGATCCATCCAAAATAAACATTTTTGTTAACCTTATGTATGTGTGTATTTGTGTAAATTTATATAAAGACACAGAGATGCAGTACATAATTAGAAAATATTTACATGTATATATTTGTATTCATATATATATATATGTATATTATATATATTATATACATATTTTTCTTAAATATATACATGCATGTGTGTGTATTTATATCTACAAATATACACAATACACACACATATATTTAGTACACAAAACCGTTTATTTTGGATGCGATTAATCGTGATTAATCATTGCCCAGCACTAATATATATATATATATATATATATATATTACATATATACACACACTATCAAAGCACATTTATAGTTTAACATTTTATTTTATTTTATTATATCTTTGGACTGTTAGATGGCCATTAAAACGGAATATTTCCCAACTCTTTTCACTGCAGAGTAGTAAATAATTCATAATTAAATTCAAGAGTTGCTTTTTGAAGAAACAGAGGCTTTGAAGTGAAGTTCTAGCCTTGACTACATTTGATCTTAGCTTATCACAGATATCTGCGAAGTGTACATGTCTCGTTCTCTCTTTTTCCTCTCTCTCTCTCTCAAGTGTGAGGGTGTGTGAAGCTGCAGTGATTGAACAATGGCTTGATTTATGCGTGTGACTGGTGTCAGAGTGACACGTCTTCTCTGTCCCAGCTGAAATCCAGCACAGTGTCTCTCCTCAACACGACTGCAGCTGATCCTTAGTCTTACCCTGCTGCTGCTGTCGTATTACCACTGACAGCAGATACGGAGAGCCAACCGTCCTGACATGGCAGCTAACTAAACCTCTTTGTGATCCTGCTGAACAGAGAGCAAAACCGCGGGCGCCGTATGAACGAAAACAAAAGAACGGGCGAAAGCCGAGAGTCTAGCAGAGCTGAGCATCATTATTCACACCTGTCCGCTCCGCCACCAGCACATGCTCTTTTCTTAACCTCATCATTTTCCCATCCTGCTTTCTCTTCATTTCTACTCATCACGATCTCCACCCTGCCGCCCTGCTCAGCCGTGACGACAGACTATGCCATCATTTCTCATTTGTGGGCCATTTTGTCCAGCTTATTAATCATGAGCGCCCACACGCGTGCACACTCACTGAGCTCACGGTTGTGTGTCTGGAGCACATTACGGAGAGTGTCATAATCAGAGGCGTGTGTTTGGCGGTGATAATGTATTGGTTTATTGAGGAATGAGCTGTACTGACGTACATTAATATCTGTTGAGAGACCGCCGCACTTTCTGGGGCATTAAAAGACATCGCATTTAAAATTCAAATGTATTGAAAAAAAACAGAAGTGATGTTCGCATATGTAGAAGTTGCTGTCACTGTGCTATGCTGGTTGTTTTAGTTATTTTAGTGTTTTACTAAGTGGTTGCTAGGTCAATTTGGGTTTTGGACCAATCCGAGACTTTCCTGACATTTGTGAAAAAAAGACACTTAAGTATACTTTTAAAAAGAATACTTAAACAACAAAATATATATATTGCAAAGCAAATGTAACATTTTCAGGCACATAAAGTTAATTGCAATTAAATAAAAATGGGTTACAGTTTAATTTAATTAAATTTAAATGTATTTAGTTAAACTTGAGAATGATTTTTAACCTACTTAAGGAGGACTAAAGTTCATCTTTATATGTAATTTCAAAATTTATTTCGTTGTCTTTGAAATATGGTTAAAGTTACTGCTGATTGCACCGATTAGAATTTACGATAAACTGAAATGTAATTTGTCATTTCTGTTAAACTTTTATGTCATGTATTTTAAAGAGGAAGTTACAACTAAATATGTTTATTGGAGATGCAATAATGAATTACACACTACAGTTAAAGTGGAAAAAAATACTGTGTGCTTTAGTACATTAGTCAACACATTAAGATAAGTGTACTTAGGACAAACAATTATTACAATATAATGATTTAAAATGTACTTTAAAGTAAAGCTTTTGATTTAAGGGTATCTAAACTAGTTGCTTTTTAGCATGCATATTACTAGAATATTGCTAGTAGTAATTAAGCACATATTAATGCCATTCTACATCCCTAATTCTACTCAATACCTTAACTTAACAATGACCTTACTAACTGTTAGTAAGGAGAAAATAAGGAATTTATTGAGGGAAAAGTCGTAGTTAAAGGGATAGTTCACCCAAAAATGAAAATCTGATGTTTATCTGCTTACCCCCAGGGCATCAAAGATGTAAGTGACTTTGTGTCTTCAGTAGAACACAAACAAAGATTTTTAACTCAAACCGTTGCAAGCTGTCATTGGGTACCAAACGTTCCAAAGCTCTGAGAGTCAAAAAAAACAACATACACAGACGAAATCAAATTAAACCCTATGACTCATGAAGATACACTGAGGTGTTAAGACACAAAGCGATTGGTCTGTGCAAGAAACTGGACAGTATTTATACACCACGATTTCCGACTGCCCTGAACTCATTCACAACATCCCTCCGGCGCATGACGCCTCATCGTGCAGCACATAGAGATCTATGCATAGATGCCTCATTAGTGACTGTTTCTATGGGCTACGATATGTAAGGATCTACGTCTATATGTGTATATATTGATATATCTATATGCCAGAGAACGGTGAAAATTCACATGGGTGTTGTGAATGAGTTCAGCACAGTTGGAGATCGTGGAACCGTCCCTTTAATAGTGAATAAGTGTTCCCTATTCTAAAGCGTTACCTAATTTTTTATTTGATATTGTTACATAGCCCTTTTTTTAAAAGTCTACTTAAGTGTGTTAGCAAACAGTCCTAAAAGTGTCTCTATTCAGGTGCACTTAATTATCTTTTTATTTAATTAATATTATATAATCTTGAAGTACAGTTTTTTAAATATACTTTTATAATTTGAAGTACACTAAAAGTGCACATTCAATCCAGTTAAGTTCACTTATTTTTCAGAGGAGGTTACAGCTCCTTTGAATGTAAGTCTAAGGGATTTTTGCACCAATTTTTTTTCACCCACATGACAAAAGTTTAATGTTATTATTACTATTACTGAAAAATACCAGCACACTTGATTTAGGATCTCGTTCATGTTTGTAATAGAAATGTTTAATACTTACAGTTAGGTGTTTGTTCCAACCATAACTATAAACATAAGTGATAGTAATAGCTTTAGCATCCACCGTTAACAGCTATTCAGAGGTCAGATACTTGTTTCCTTGTAACTACAATGTCAGATTTCAGCTAGAATACTGACACTAATCTGTCATTTATAAAGCAATTACCACAGCGAGAGCGAGTGTATCAACTGGCAGAATGATTTTTTCCCCTACTCTTCGTCTCTCAGAGGGGTTGTTTCTAAGCAACAGAAGCAGCTGGCTTTTAAACATGCAGCCAAAAGTGGCATCATGTGATCTGGAGTCCCTCCGGTGGGTGTATTGCGTCCAGTTGAGTCGGGGAGGGTCCGGCCTTTGTGTGGACTGAAGCAGGGCGGGGTCGGCCGAGGCTGGGGGGAAAAAAATAGAGGGAAAAACAGAAAGGCAGAATAATTTAGGTAAAATGACAGGAAATATAAAGCCAGCGGGGTCGAAATCAGGGTCAAACATTTCAGAATAGTATTAAAGGTCTGTGCTGGCAAGTTTCTATATCAGAGATGCTGCTTTCAGTCAGGAGCTTCAAACATCTCATGACTCTCTGTTCTTTTTAATCTAGCCTGCCCTCTCGCTCTTTCTTTTCTGTCTGTCACACAGTATCTTTATATATATATTTCCCCACTGTAGTTCAATCCTCCTTTCTCATCTCTTTGTCTCTTCTTATTATCAAACGACTATGTTCTGGTCATTTCACAAAATGTCTGGAGGTTTCTCACTACTCTCAGTGCTGAATGGGTTTGTGGTACCTGAAATTATAGCTTTAATGTTTAATGCAAGCATCAGTATTACTATTGCTCATTCTCTAGTGATTTTACTGAAGTATTGAGCCCCAAATGAGGAGACGTGACGTTGTTTTCCTATGCAATTTTTTTGATAAAACGCATGAAAACACTTAAGTTAAACACTTGTGAAAAATAAGTGTACTCATTTAGTGTACTTAAAAGTTCACTTTCATTACTGTCTCCTAACTACGGAAGTCAGTTTCTGCCACTGAATAAAAATAAAAAAGTTTACATCTCACAATACATTTTCAGCAGGTAGTGTTTTGTTGGTGGCTTTCCTCCTTAGACGTTATTGTTGTGTGTTGTTGCTCAGGCATGTGGTTGGTTTCTGCGTTCTCATTGGCTGTTGCTTCCTTAAGGAGGCTGTTTTGTGGGGCAGGAGAGCACATCCTGTTCTCATCAGCTCACTGAAGCTGGGCCGACTCACAATTCCAGTCAGCTCTGACTGCTGTGAGCAAAGAAAGGGACCTGTCGTTGCCACGGCGACCCGAGCACTTCACCACCCCGGGCCTTGGAGTTCAGAGTTTGGCAAGAGGAAAGAGGAGATGAGAGAAGTGGAGGGGAGGAGAGAGGGGCGAAGAAAGAAGGGTGTGAAATGAATATAACAAAAAGAGAATAGGGAAGAGTGTCAAGTCAGTAAATGGAGAAATGAAAGAGGATGAGACATAAAGGGAATGACAAAGAAAACGGAGCCAGTGGACGCCAGTCTATCAAAGAAAGCATTTTTGCTCCACACAGAACCAACCAGTGCGTTTCTTAAAGGGCACCTATTATGAGATGTAATGTAAGTCTCCAGAATATGTCTGTGAAGATTCAGCTCAAAATACCTCACATATAATTTATTATATCATTTTGAAAATGCCTATTTTGAGTGGAAGCAGAAACTGGTCGTTTTGGTGCCTGTCTCTTTAAATGCAAATGAGCTGCTGCTTCCCGCCCCCTTTTCCAGAATAGGGCTGTGCCTTTACAGCTCCTACCTCAGATACTCTGCTAAAAACATCAGTTTGGTTTTAAATATCATGTCTATCATGCTGAAATCATGCGTTTTAAAGCCTCTACATCTACACAATTATTAATAATGTATGTGCATCTGGTGAGATTTTACTTTATGTTTTTATTCAGATTATAAAGATGCTGTAAATAGAATTGTTCTATATTCTATTGTACAATACTGTTATATTTTGCAAGTTGAAAGTTTGAAAGTATTAGCTAGCTCACATTAGCCTCAATATTAGCCTCACAGGGAACACTCAAATAACACTTAAATAAACAATGTCAAGATATGATATAGTCCATTATAAATGAAGTAGATTTAATATGTGTATAATCATACTCTTAAAAATGTAATTATCGAGCTGAACATCTTGTTCCATTCATACATGCATTACATTGTTGAAGTAAAGCTTTAGTTTGCTAATGTTCCATGTTGTCCTAAAGACTCTGGACATTAGCGTGTTTCCGTGTCTGTTATTAAAGGTGTTTGGACAGAGGGAACCCACAGTGTGATGTTTCCTAATTGAATGCCCTGCAGCATGGGGTGAAAGCAGCACCTGCCAGCCCCGGTTAAGCTTGTTATGGTCTGTTGCTGACATTTGAACGTTTTGGGAGATGTGTGTTTTAATGAGCCAGTTATGACAGCAATATAAATGAGCAGATTCTGCTGGCGCTATCTCGTTTAATGAAACAGTAGAGACGTCTGTGTGTTGAGATTGGGTCTGTGTGAACAGTAAACGCTCCAGTTACTGCTGGATCCTCTCATAGACTGCAATGAAGAATCCATGATCATAAATATAACTGCTGTGCTCAGCATCAGCCCCATTAGCTTGCAAATGGCTGTGGAACAAGCAAGAAGCAAACAGTCATGAATTAAACAGGAAAGAATCCAAGCTGCAGCCAAAAGCAAGAATTACCCAGACAATTGTTTTTCATTACCGTGGATAATTTCAATACCTTGAAAGTTAATTTTTTAATTTGAGTGCTCTTTTTCTCCCTCACGAACAAGTTCTGTAATTACACTCCATAAATCTCTTTTTTTAGTATTTATGTTTTTGCCTGATCTGACCTGAAGCGCTGCTGCTGCTGCTGTTTTTTTCTGTGTTCTCTCCTGTTTTTCTCTGTTCTGGATCTAACTGGGTCAGTCTCTCACCTCAGTTTGAGGCCATCGGTGGCCATGTTTGTTATTCTGTTAAATTTACTTTGAGGCCAGATGTTTTCTCTAGAAACCTCATCCAAGTCTTTATCACCCACAGCTCTCTCTGTGAATGTGGGTCACAGTCCAAACGAAACTATAATGAGTTAGTAGTTATGAAGGAAATGACTTGTGCACAGTATTTAGTTTGAGTTCTGCTGCAGTAATGATGCTGTTTGAATACAAATTTTGAAGGTGAAGTGTGTCATTTTTTAAATGTAAAAATACTTTTTGCCTAAAATGTAGGAGATTCTGCATGAAATGACTTTCTGTGGTTTGGTAATGCTATTCATGTTAAAATTCTCAGTGTTCTCTGCATGTCTATTTTGTATATAAATATTCATAACGGACATGTAGACAACAAGGCAAGACAACATCCAAATCAGTAACAAATTCAAATCATTTCCATAATTGCATGTCCAAAATTCATATTAGAAGTACACATTACAGTACGCTAACACAAAAATTAAAATGATGGGTTGAAGACAAGTATATTTATTTAGCAGCTTAATGGCTTGCAGTATATGAATGATCACTTTGCTCCATTTCTACAATATTCTGGCATCTTAAACCTTCAGCCTGAGGGAAAAACTGCCGTTCTGAAACGAGTGGGTGCCTGCAAACTGCAAAATGCATATGTGCTTTGCTGTGAGATCTAGTTTTATGGATTTGTTCAAGGTCACACAAGGCAGTTTGCTGTGGTGTGTTGTTGTATATGGATGTTTTATTACCTTGAATGCAGGCATGTTCACATCGCTCTGACATCTGAGTCCAAATAAATCTGAAGTCTTGTTTCACAAGTCAAATCTCAAATTCCATGTTGTAAGCCTTTTCAAATGGCAATGTCATGCATTTTTAGGATTCGCCTTGTTCATTACATTATATCTGTGTTAAAAAACACTTAAAACATTTTACAAATCTTTAATACCATTCACATTTTTAAATTAGTGTTTATTTGTTGTCTAGTCGGCAAGTAAGGGACCAGTTACCTTAAACAATAAACAATGAACAATGTTTATGTGTTTAATCTTTTGTAAATGTCCACTCAATAGGAAAGTTTTGTTGTCCCTGTAGTAAATGGATGTAACCATCACAATTTCCCTTGTGAGAAATAAGGATACTTAATTGTATTTAATGTGCACTTGTAGTGTACTTCAAAGTGTATATATATATATAAACAATCGTTTGTCATGCTTTAAAGAATGACACTTATATGCTGACATCTCAAAGAGGTAAACGGACAGAGGAAGTGCTCGTAATACCAGCCTCAGGTACTGTTCAAATAAGTACAAGCTGGAAAGGCAAAGGAATAAATAAAAATATATTTTTTTATATATATAAATTTAGAATGAAGTCAAGTAGTGCCGAAAGAGATGAGTTCTCACAGCAATTTTTGTACAACAGATGCTTGTCAGTATAAATGCTGATTGCTAAAGTGATCTGTCTTGGTCTCTTTCAGATGTGTCCCCAGTACTTGCGGGTTTTCTGGGCGCAGGGGTCTTGGTCGTCTCCGTGACAGTGGCCGTTTTCCTCTGGACGTGCTGTCAGCGGCGATATCGTCAAATGACAGGCTCGTACAAGCTGACCAGCGGCCCCTACGACCCCCCCGTTGACCCCCCCTACAAGTTCATCCACATGCTCAAAGGCATCAGCATCTATCCCGAGACCCTTAGCAACAGCAAGAAGATTGTACGGGTGGGCCGGCGCTCAGGATCAGGCTCGCTGTTGAGAGAATGGGCTCGTGGATCCCGAAACAGCGATGTGGTTCTGGTGGATGCAGATCCCGAAGGCTGCTCCCCACACCTACAGATGAACCATCTGGTGCCGCCGATGGGACCTCCCAGACTGGAGAGGGCGCTGCCCATCCGGGCCGACTACTGCTGTATGGAGAGCAGCTCTGGAAGCAGCAGCGAAGCTCCGAGTAAGACGGCGTCGCCCCACAGTCTTGACTCCCCCTCTCTGGGGACGCTCAGTCTGGCCGTCGACTACAACTTCCCCAAGAAGGCCCTCGTGGTGACCATCGTAGGAGCACAGGGGCTCCCCGCAGTGGACGAACAGGCGGGCAGCTCTGATCCCTATGTGAAGATGACCATCCTTCCCGAGAAGAAGCACCGGGTGAAGACGCGCGTCCTAAGGAAGACTCTGGAGCCTGTGTTCGACGAGACGTTCACCTTCTATGGCGTCCCGTACAGCTCGCTGCCCGAGCTCACGCTGCACTTCCTGGTGCTCAGCTTCGACCGCTTTGCACGGGATGATGTCATTGGCGAGGCGGTGGTGCCACTGGTGGGTGTGGATCCCAGCACGGGACGGGCGCACATCACCCAACAAATCAGCAAGAGGAACACGCAGGTGAGTGATTTTTCACCTTATATGAGATTGGGGGATGTCTTGGGTGACTTTAATCTGTAGTGATGCACCGTAATTAAAATTCTGGAATGAAATTGGAAATTCAGTATTTAACACTGACCTGTATGTCACCCTGGACCACAAAACCAGTCATAACCCTGTTGAACCCTGTTGGTTAGGTAGCTTTGAAGCATGGATGCTGGTTAGAGCTGGTCATGAGCTGAATTAAGATGGTCATGTGCTGGTCCTGAGTAGGATCTGAGCAGAAGCTATTTGCTTAGGACCAGCATAGGACCAACACATGACTAGCTAAGGACAAGCTTAAACCATCTCATGACCAGCATTCATGCTTCAAAACCTACCTAACCAGCATATGCTAGTTTTTTCAACAAGGAATTAGGAAAGTTTGTTAGGATAGGATTAGGATATTTGGCTGATATACAGCTGTTTAAAATTCTTGCCAATTCAGGCCAAATGTTTTGCTTCATAAGACTTCAATATTTCATCAAGAGCCACAGGTATTCATTTTTTGTTGCTTGTTTTGCTCTTTTTGACTCTCAAAATTAAGGTAGCCATTGATTTGTATTTAATGAATCACCAAGGACCATGAGTTCAGCTACGAATCTTCTTTACTGAAGAAAAAAAGATACAGTATCTAGCTCTTGAATGGCCTGAGGATGAGTAAATGAATAGCAATTTTTCATTTTTGGGTTAACTTGTACTTTAAAGAGGACCAAAAAGTATTTATTTTTGAATTTCATTACAAAATCGACAGATTCTTTAAGCTGAAACTTTGTTACATATCAGAAATAACAAAGAATAAAGCTTATCACAATTTATTAGATGTAAAGAACACTAGTAAATATTGTTTCATCAAGTTTTTCCTCATGAATCAACTGAAAACAGCACTAAAAGACTGATCTTGAAATGTAAGAATTCGGAATTAAGAATTCAGTATTATTAACTAATTGCTTGTTAGCATGCATATAAAATATTGGTTGATTGTTGAAACACATACTAATGCCTTTTTCTGCATGACGATATTTTAGATCCCTTAACCCTATGCAATACCTCAATATAACTACTGCAACAACTACCTTGCTTACTATTAGTAAGCAGCAAATTGGGAATTTATTGAGTAAAAAAACTCTTGGTTAATAGTGAACGCGTTCCTAAATTTAAAGTGTTACCAAGAATGGATATCAATATGGAATAATACATGCAATCAGTTTTATTAATCCTGTACTAGCATCCACACAGAGACATGTTTACCTGTCATAAATTATCCACATTGTGTACATGAAATAAACACTTACAGTCAAAAAGCACCATCAGAGAAACACTAATTAAACGTCACTGTTTTTATGCCTCCAAAAATACTCAATCATAAACTGTCGTGTTAGTCAAATAATTTTAGTGCATCACAACAATCTTCACATAATTAGTAAATGTGAAAACGTCGGTATTGGGTGTGGCTGGGCCTGTAAACAGCATCATATTTCTCGCTGTTATGCGACACAGCAATCGTTAAACTTAATCATTCCCATGAGATGCTGCTCGAACCTTTATGGATCCCTCAAGATGTTTTACGGTTAGCAGCACCCGTTGGGGGCGAAAGGCTTCCTACAGCTTCTCTAGGCACGAACCTGATCTAGGAAACGAGGTAAAAGAAAAGATTTTGAGCTCTCTGCTCCAGGTTAAGTGTTCCTGTGATTGATACAAGCAGTTTCAGAGTGGCAGCGCTGGCATCAATTCCAACTCAGTGAAGCTATTATCCCACTGCTTTTCTGAAACCAAGTCAAAGAGGCGCTGATTTTATTGTGTTGACATTTTGAACCTTTTTTGGCATTTAAGATGATACATGAGCATTCAGCTTGTGATTTTTTTAGACCTTTGCAGCTGCATATGTAACTGTGAGACTACAGACGTAACTTAATATATTGTTTTCAGCATCTTAATTGTATATCACAGCGCATTTTGAATGGACAAACATCGATCTTTTTTCTCCTTAAATCATCCTGTATTTGGAGCTATAGATGGTATATTATGTAGATGTGTGTTCCACATACAGTATATTTGTATGTATGGGCTGGGCTTTATAGGTGGTGAGAGCGTCTATTGATCCAGGGGCCATTAAAGCAGCATTATACCAGACAGAGAGTGTAGCCATAAAGGCCAATGACTGCAGGGGTGCACATCCATCAGTACAACCATCTGGAAACGAGTACTTATTTTCACATCATTAGCAATGTAACCCACAAAACAAACGATTAACATCCCTTCAGTTATTCAGTTTTTGAAAATGATTGATACTTTGCTTCTGTAGTCTTTTACACCTGTTTACACCGGATATTGATGAATATTATTGATGGGACTCCTGTAGCCACTTGTGAATGTGTTTTGAAGGGAGGGTCTGGTTTTTTAACTATACTATAGTTTTTTTTTTTTTTTTTAATGTTTTTAAATTAAGTTTCTTCTGCTCATCTGCGCAGCATGTATTTGATCAAAAATACAGTCAATCCAGAAATTTAAGTGAAATATTATTACATTGTTATTAGTGCTGTCAAACGATTAATCGTGATTAGTTGCATCCAAAATAATTGTTTCTGTTTAAATAATATA
>JAUMHE010000072.1:3536585-3553466 GCA_032359235.1 Enteromius mattozi
AACAATGCAGATTTATTTTCACAGCCACCTTTGCTCAGATTTACCAAGGGTGCTAATATTAGTGGAGGGCACTGTATGAAAATGTATTTTAGTCCTATTTATGTCAGAAAAGTACACATACAGATTGAGCTGAGGAAGGTGGAGTGTGTCAGAGCAACTCACATTGGCTGCAAATGCACCATGGACCATCGTTTAACTCTATGATATCATCAGTCACCTGTCAGCAGTGCCATCTAGAGCTTCATGTCTAAGCTATATAAGTTCAATTTCAAGTTTGCATTTATTTATAAAACACAATTAAAAACAACAAGCATTGTACCAAAGTGCTTTACAATTTATAAACATATTCAACAATATCAAAAAACAACAACAAATAGACGAAAAACCCAAAAGGTACGAATAAAAGCATGCAAGATAAACCATAAACAACTATATAATCACAATATTCTCAGTAAAAATCATGTATTTTAATACAATTTAATATAAATGTAAACTATAATACATTGTGATTTAATTGTAAATAGCATGCAAATGAGTATCCAAAAACATTACATTCAGACTTAAAAATATGCTAAAGTGTGCTTATTTTTCAGACGGATAGGCTCAATTCATAGGCGCAGTGATAAACACAGGTACAACATGCTGGACATCACCCTGTCATCAGTTAAATGACAATACACTGGATCAGTGAAGCATGCAAGCGTTTAGCTTCACTTGTCTACCTCTCCATGGAGCTGATATTGGCCTGCTGCTTATTAGTTCGTACAGATTGAGCTGTTACAGGTCACTCTATGTCAAATAAAAGTCAGAGCGCAGGAGGACATCTCACACATGAGTTTCATTTAGCCATCGGCAGCACAGGTGCACAGGTGTCATGCTGAACAGGTGCGCTGCCTCACAGCATTCGGGCTAAAATGAGTGGAATTCGGGATCGGAGGGGGACGAGGTGCCCGCTGGAATGCCAGGAATGCCCATCTTAGCACACACCTGCCTACTGTGCCTGAGCACACCTACTGTAGGCCTCGGGGGCACTTTATCTGCATCTCGGTTTCGGCGGACAATGTGGAGGTCACAGCACAGAGGAGAATTTTATTGCTTTATTGCCCCCTTTCTTGGCTCAGGAGACATAATAGGCTCTAATGAAACTAGGTCTCAATCCCAGCTATATATTTTTCTAGTCCCTTTTTTAAAACCCTGCTGCCAAAAACAGAACATGAAGGTTAAGACATTTGCTGCCCATTTAGTTTTTAAGTGTATTTTCAAAATGAAATTAAATGAAAATGTATAATACTTTGCAAAGGGTTGTCATTGCATTACACAGGCTTTCATTACTTGAAATATAATAAACATTAACTGAAAAAAAGAAGAAAGAAAAAATAATAATAATTATATATATATATATATATATATATGTTTGTTTTTTTTTAGCTAGTTGCCAAACCAACATTTATTATTTTCTTTTATTTGCCATTTTCATTTATTGATTCATGTCAAATAAATAAATAAATAAAATGTGAAAAACATGCAAAACACTATTACCAAACTTTAACAAAAATATTTACTAAAATAGAAAGTAAAATTTTTTTTTTTTAAATATATGAAACTAGTTTCTAAAGATAATGATAAAATAAATGATCTAAACTAACCATTTAAATAGTATTTTTTATAATTACTTCTACTGTATGTGAAATATGATTAAAATGTACTGCTGAATGTACATTTATGCAAAAAATAAAATATTTAGAATTCTTTTAAAACTTGTAAATCCTGCATTTAAATATATTTGCAGTTGCACATTTGTAAAGATGATGTTGCAGTTTATTACTTTTAAAATATATTAACTAATGTAATACTGAATAACACACCCCAATTAAAATTATAATAAAGTGCTTTACATGTGCTTAATATATTAGTCAACACATCAAAATAAATATCTTTCTTTTAAGAACTGCAAGTGTATTAAAACAATGAATTAAAATGTATCCTATTTATATCTGCAAGTACTGTTTTTAAAAAATATATATGTTAAGCACACAATTAAAAACACTTTTAGAAAAGAAGTCCTCTTGAATAGGTCACGGTTAAAGCCTTTGTTTGTCTTGCGCTCATGATTTCAGAGTTTCTCAGCAGGGAAGTGTACTTGAGATTTGGTTTGCTGTGAACTTTGATTTCATTGTGTTGGCTTAAGTTAATAATGTGGAGCGAACTGTAGTTTTAAGGGTGTTATTCCTTGTTAGGGGGCTGTTGAGTTAAACCTTGACTGAGAGTCTGTTTTCGGTTGGTTATTAAACTCTAAACAGTAAATGTTTGGATCCCCTGCGTTGTTTGACAGGGGGCAAAGTACAACGGCTCTCAGCTAATATGAATCTGCTTTAAAAGGAAGATGAAGGCTTTGGAATTTCATCAGAATTGCAACAAAGAATGGAATGAATGGAATGCTTTCTATTTTAAGTCAAATCATAATGACCTCACCGACACTAAGAGTCACTTCTTTACGAAACACTTGAACAGTCATCTGGAGCTTATCCACAACATAGACAACATATGCCATATTTAAGTGTTATTAGGAAGAAAATGGCACTGTTTGGTTCAACTTATAAGTGGATACCCATGAATAAGCTGAATATGCGTGAAAATAAACAACCCCTCCTAAAATGAGTTCAGCTCATGTTCATAAAGGTCCTCTCATGCTGAGCCTTGGTTGAGAGAGATCAGTAATGAAGTCTGCAGCTTTACATTTTGAGTTAATTGTGACCTTTAATTGATATTCAGAATATACCATATTATAGCAGGCACTCTTTCTGTATGCACAATAAACCTATGACATAATTTGACTAATCGAATGGTATTATTATCAGCACACATATTACTGTATGCCAGGATGCAATGCTTTTTATGTGAACTTCCTGTCATTGTGTGATAAATGGGCCAGTAATATTAGCCATGGTAAATATTTAGCTTCTCATATCTTATGTGAAAGGAAAAAGTTCACCCAAAAATGGAAATTTGTAGAAGATGTTGATGAGTTTGCTTTTTTCATTAAAACAGATTTGGTCAAATTTAACATCACTTGCTCACCAATGTATCCGTAGTGAATGGGTGCCGTCAAAATGAGAGCTCAAACAGCTAATAAAAACATCACAATAATTCAAAACCTGCAAGACTGGAGTGGTGTGGATTATTGTGATGTTTTTATCAGCTGTTTGGACTCTCATTCTGACGGCACCCATTTGGATCTATTACTAAGCAAGACGTAATACTACATTTCTCCAAATCTGTTGAACAAACTCACTGATATCTTGGATACTCTGTGGGTGAGTTAAATTTTGATAAGCTATTCCTTTAATATCTCATTCTTGATTTATGGTTTGATCAGACTGGCAAAATAATCCAACAATTTACACAAACTTCAGTGAAAAATAAAAATGCAGTGATTCTCAGAGAATGTTGTTGTGGCAGAGGCAGAGATCATCCAATCGTGAGTCTGCATTCAGTGACTCATTGAGATGGTCTCTAGTGATGCTAGTGACAAGATATAACACAACTATTTAGTATTAAAAATATAAAGAAACCAAATCCGTCTTTTCATTCATGCCTGTCTCATTTCCCAATGAAGTCCTGAAGAACAGACACCCTACTGATGCAGAAGAAGGATAAAATAGAAACCCTGAGACCGATGAGGATGCTTATATCCTGAGTGACTCGTTACAAGGTCACTTTCAGCTTTAGTAATGCTGTATGTCCTTGCATTCCCAGATTTGTCCAAATATGTATTTGCAAATAAATTTGTGAATGTTTAATTGCCTTTCACCTTTTCGTAACTAATTAAATCTGTAGACCTCAGGTTTAAATGTTAAGCTATGCCTATACAATTTTGCAATTTTGTTTATTTTTATAAACCAAGGGATAATTATAATAAAATCATTTTAGGTAGTATTTAATGGTTACTGATTATTCTTAAACCAGAATATATGTTTAATGCAATATGTTAACTAGAAAAAATATGTATGTTTATCTTAACAATATGCTGTATTTGCGTATTGAACTCTATTGACATTCCTAAGGTTTTAGCATGGAGTTTAATCATTAGCTTACGCTGCTTGAGGTCCATTACACTCTTGGGAGGCCAAGATTTATAGCTGAATCAACAATAACACAATGAACTTCAGTGATTTGCCATGGCTTTGAGTAGAAGACTTCCTAAATTCAGAAACTTTATTATGGGACCTTAAATGCATTTTTATTTCTAGATGTTTTTACAGGCTTCAAAAGTAATTCCCACAAACTTGAACAAGGAAATGCAGGAATGATAACAGTTAATATTACTGTATAACACCAGTCATTGAGCTCTGTATTCAAGTATCAATTATTAAAGTCATATTTAGCTTAACTTGAAACCTAAAACAGGTTTTCATTGCCTACAGAATTAGTTTAAAGGTTTTTCTAGCAATCCCAGTCCATTGCACACTCCCCTGGTGGATGTTAATGAGTTACACACAAGTTTCAAGTAATTTTCCACTACAAAGTGAAAACCCAAGCTCAAGTACATCTTGCTATGGCGCTCCAATGATGTGACTCATAACAGGAACAACCTTTGGTTTGGTCAGCTCATGTCAAAAGCTCAATGTATGAAGGCTATAGTATGGCCATCAGGCTAAGGTGAAAAGGTTTACATGTGTATGCCTCCCACTTGGGGTCAAAGGTCAGGGCTAAAGTTTCAGAGCATCTTAAAGAACCAGGATCAGATTTCCACTTCACAAACATTTATTTCAAATATACATAAGTACTGGGTTTCAGCTTAATCAAATATCTAACGTTACAAAACAAATTGACATATCTTACTAAAGTGTGATTTTATAGATAGTTTAAGTTTTTTTATTATGTAAAGAAATACACCGATGCGACAGATTGTGACTCCTGTTTGTTTGTTTGTCAAATACGTACAGTGCAAAAGCTAGTGGCGCTTATCAACGGTAGCTGTCACAGCTGCAAGGCGACAAGATCAACCCATTTAACAACATTTGGTTCAACCTTCTCAGCCTTCAAAGGATGCAGCCCCTAAATTGGCACACACAGATACTGTTGCCTTAAATATACAAATGACATCATGAAATCACTTCTGAAGTCTTTGAAGCACAAGGTTAAACCCGGCATCATAAAGCCATGTCTGTCAAAGGTCATGGGTCTACCAGAAGGGCAGTGACCCTAAACACTTTAAAAAACACTCAGCACTAGTAGAAAGCAAACACTCTGAAGAGCCAGCAATGAGCACAGGTCTAATTCACACTAAATACCAGGACATTATAGAGTTACAGAGTACACTTCAGTGACCTTTTTATTTCATTAATATTATCTACAAGTACTTTTTAGTTACACTTTATTTTACTGTGTTCTTATTATATTAATTGAGAACATGTACCATCTATAGGGTTAGGGTTAGATTAGGTTTGATTTCGGGTTATTGCATGTAATTATCTATGATTTATGGTTATTACTATAGTAACCACATTTTACATGCAACAAGACACTGTCAAATAAAGTGTTACCCAGTTTTTAGATATCTTATTAAGATCTTGAATTCACATTCAGTACAATTAAGCACATTTCTTTATTTTATTTTACTTTTTTACAAACATGGTGGATGCCAAAATATATACTTAAAGTGCCCCTATGGGTTATGAAAGATTCATATTTTGGTTTTGAGAGTCCCAAACAACAGGTTGACATGCATGCAAGATATCATTTTCTTATAATATGCATTTATCTTTATCTTATTTGCTCAACAATCCCCAAACGATTCAATCATTAATTTTTTCAAACCCCAATGGTGATTGGTTGATTTCATTTTGACGTCAACACGAAACGGCTTGGGACTCTTTTAATATAATGACTAATTTCAATTATTCAAAGTTGATTCTTTCTTTTGAAAGACAATTTTTATACTTTATAAACGGTGCAAGATTTCAAACAAGATGTTTTCTTTCACTTAGAGTGTTATACACACTGAATGAAAGGTAATTTTCAAAAATCCACAACAGGGGCAATTTAATTTCAGTATATGTTACAAATAATGTGTTTTTGTTTTTTTAATGAAAGGGTGCTAATAGCCTACTGTAATTATTGCCTTAAAAAAAACTATATTTTAATTCCTGGTAAAATCCCACTTGGAGCATGATGAAGGCTCATTATTTTCTGAGAGAATATCTGTAAAAAATTCTTAGAAGCAATCAAAAGCACAAAAGTCTTTCCTTCAGGCAACTTGACATTTGAAACACATTCTAATTTGCTTCTTCATTAGCCTGTAAAGGAAATTACGCACACATAATTTCTCGATCTAGACTAGATTTTTCTCTCTCTTCAGCATAAGGTAAGACATTTTACAGTGAAGCACATCATCCGGTAATCAGGCCTCATTGTAATGCATTGGCCAGTCAAGAGCCATTACCTTAATTACTCTCTCATCTCATCCCTCTTATTAAATCAAACAGTTCAAATCAAATATCTGCACTGCACACCTCTTTTCTGCATCCTGCTGTTGTTATTATAGGAACAGGATTCTGTTTCTTCAGCCCCTTTTCCCCAAAATCAGAGTTATAATCCTGGCTCGTAGATATTCTGAGGCAGGTCTGTTGCAATATGCTATAAATTCTACATTGTTCATTGCTTATTTCTTTATTTTCTGCTTGTGTATTGTTAATTTAGATATTAAGATGCTCACACAATCATGTTTCATTCAGATTGTACCATGAATTGTCCTCAAATAAATGGTGACAGACACTATATGCAGTGGCTGTTGTGTGATTAACACTCTTCCTTTCTGAAGAGCCCTTGACATGCAGCCACTCAGTGTACCACATCTGTACGTGCAGGATCCCACATGTACCGTTCACAGCCTGTCTGTTCCCACAGTCCCTGATGTCCCTGACTCACCTCACACACTTCACTGTATGCTCAGGTACCAGACCACCAAAAGCCTGAAGGCAATCTTTATCTCTAAAAATGAAATTAGGAAGAGCAGCGAAAGGACAAAGAGAGAGAGAGACAGACAGGGAGATAGGGTTGAGAAACATCTTCATTGTTCCCCTGCCTCTGCGGTCGAGGACCTTGAGATGTTGTTATCTCACATAAAGGCAAATAATGAGACATGGCCTTGCACTTGGGGCTTTTTCTATATTAGAGAGAGATTTTCTTTTATCAGTTTAAGGTCAAAACCTGAGAGCATTGAAAGTTTCACTGCAATGACAAAAATCTATAAGTAAACAACTAAAAGTTGAATAAATTAATTGAATATTGTTTGATCTAAAGGGCAGGTAATTCTTAGGTAACATTGCACTTTACTGCATGATTCACAGTGTGTTACAATATATTATAAAATTATATTAATGTATAAATTAAAACAATACTGAAGTGTTTAACTAAAAAACTATTTTGAACTATTTTTAAAATAAAACATTGATTTTATTTCCTAATATTTATTTTTTCATCCAGAATATCAATCAGGGGGTGTATCCCTGTTTTTTTATGTTATATTGATTGAAATTTTAAGTTTTGCTATTTTTAAATTAAAAATTAAAATAAAAAAGTGTAGACATAAGTTCCTTCTATTGTTTTTATCAGGATTTTTTAGAATATTTACACCTAAATTGGTATTATCAGTTAAGTTCAACAAAAACATTGTAGAAAACCATCATAGTGATCGTAGTAATTTTTACAAGAAAAAAAATACTTTTGTAACAAAGTATAATAATGAAATAATCTTGTGTGGTGAGATGATATTTTCTGGAATCCTCATTAATATTAAAAAAAAAAAAGATTTTGCACTGATCAAACCTTTCACATTCAACCCCAAAAACCTCTGATGAGTGACACAAACTGTTTAAACTAAGATATGAGTTATTAACTTTTTTTGTCAGTTATAATTGAGTATAAAGCATGACTATTTTACATATTTAAAATTCTAAGCATGTGAACAAACACATACTGGGATTTAATTTCCCAGTGCAGCAGATATTTTCAAGTTATTTTCATATTTTATATATTCTTTTTTTATTTTCTTCCCTATTTTGACATGCAGACCAAATAACCGAAGACCTGTATTTTGCTGCAGGATTGAGCTTTTTTTTTTTTTAAGGGAACATATGCATGGATGAACAGATATGCACACTAAGACCTATAACAGTAATTCAAATGTGAATTTTCCTTTTGTGCCCGAGGTGAACTGCCAACGTCTGTGGCACTCACAGCCCTGGCATTTAATGCTTGATGAGGAACAAAAATCCTCCACTGTAACCTTTTCAAATGAAATCATTAAATGTTAAAGATGGCACCGTTTCCTGAGGAAGACCCTTTTATTGTTGTCTCTGCTGCGAAAGCATGATAAAATATGCCAGAACATTGTGCCCCATGGCCCATCGTGAATATTCATGCGTATGCTTGTGTGTAAACGTTAGCGTACACACGACTGTGGGAGGAATTCAAGCTGGTGTGTCACTGAGGCGTTCAGTCTGCGTCAATGATGTCATTACTCGCTGACGAGGGTTATTGTGGTGCGCATAGCAACAGCTTTCACAGTCTCATTCAGCTCCCCCGCAAGATCCCACTTGGCTGGAGGGGGGGGGACTGTCAGAAAGAGCTGCCCCTTTCTCTTTCTTAATCTCTTTCTTTTCCCATTTCATTCTTTTCTGTATCAAAACACTGAATATGAGACTTGATATATAACCAAACTCCAATTCACTCTTATTACAAGTGCAAGCAGATGAGAAAAATTGTACTTTTTTTCCTCCTCAAAGATTTGGAAAGAATTGAAAAGAATTGTGGAAAACCTGCACATGTTGAAGTTTTCATATATATATATGAGGCAATGCATTGACCAGCTTGGCATATTTGCTCTCACTGCACTTATGTGTGTATTAGTCATTTTTCTTGTAGGAAAAGTAAAGTCATTTACAGAAAAACCCACATAACTGCGAGCAATGGGCCCTACATGTGAACTTATCCGCTCTGAGCTTGCTAATATGTGAATGAATGAACATGTGATGCTCAGGTGTCTGGACTTGAGACATAGAATTTTACTTCTATTAGAAGTCCAACTTTATTTACATATACAAATAGATTTGCTTACAAAAGTACTCAGAGGAAGTGACTTCAAAGGGCCAAGATTAAGGTTAATTGAACTTGTAACTAACTTATTTTTTGGGGTTTATGACATGCAAGGTACTTAAAGGAATAGTTCACCCAAAAATGAAAATCATGTCATTATTTTCTCACCCTCGAGTAGTTCCAAACCTGTATGAATTTCTAAGGAAAATATTTTGAAGTTTGTAATCAGGCTGTTTTTGGTCACCAATGACTCCCATAGTATTTTATTCCCACTATGGATGTCAATGGTGATGTCTTTGACGTGGAAAACTGCTTAGTGTCACATCAGGGTCTGAACAGACAGATGTTTTAAAAAATGAAGCTGTTCTTGCAGCTCGCTGTTTTAAATTATGATTGGTGATCTTTCATATGGTAATGACATTAATTAGAAGTAGTTTACAAGGCAGAGAGCTGAACCCATTCATTTGCGCCGAGTTCATGATCATTTGCAATTCATAGATTTCACATCTGAAAGAGAGGCGTACGCATGTTTTCGGTTCGTACGCTCATTCAAAAGCATGCATATTCGAGAGATGATCAAATTTAGGATGGTTTCTGCACACCATTTTATAAATGAGATATATAAAGTATGTACACAATTGACAATGGTGTCTAAAGAACGCCACTAATCCCAAATCTAAAACATGGGCAACCTGTAGATTCTAGTGGCTATACCTTTCTGCTATAAGTTTCATGTTTACGCATTTGATAAAAGGTATTGTTTGTCACATATTAAAATGCAATAGAGATATTAAATTCTTTCTCATGTTTTATTATAAAACAATATAAGCATATGTTTTTACACTTGCAATATATAAACAACAATCCGTGTTTGACAATTTAAATCACCAATGCATCGAATGAAACAGGACTTCAAAAACACATACACATGTAGTTATCAAATTTAAAGATAGACCAAGGCAAAAGTGAGCATCATTTTGAAATGCAACTTTCTACAACATTGCTTCAATTTATGACTGTAGAACTTTACAGGACCTTAATGCATGGACAACTTAAGGCAAGAAAATTTTAATATGAACATTTTAATAAAGAAATGCTACATTATTACAATATTCATGCTATCACATGTTAGAGGCCACATTTTAAATCTGTCTCATTTAATTGCATAGGGACTAAGTAGAATTGAGCCACCAATTGCACTTATTAGCTACAGTAAAACTGATAGTAGTACAAAGAGAGAACTGACAGTTTCTTCTATTGAAACAGCAATGAGACACAGTATTGTTTGTATATGCTTAAATCTAATTTGAACATTCTTAGAACATTCAGGAATTAGGGGCCGTTCACACAGAACATGTTTCTGCATTCCAAAACAGAATGAAAAATGGAACTGGAAGATAAAAAAGATGAACTACTTTTAACTCGACAGGAGACTTAATAGTGATGCTCATGCTGTGAGATGCCAAAAAGAAAAAAAACAGTGATGCAATGGTCAAAGATGTCTGTCTAGCACAGACTGAACTTTGTGAACGGCCTTAAAACTGTCAACTTGCAAAATCCAGTTGAGATCGATAGTCAGTCTTTGTTCCAATATGGATTCTATAAAGGGCTTAACCCTGATTCTTCCACCACTTTGGAGGAAAACTATTCAGTCCGCTTCCTTCCAAATACTGCAGACATGCTCCTCACGATACCTTTGAACCCTGCGGGGCCCTTCTTGAGCGCCCTGGCCTCTCGGATGAGCTCAAACAGTTCGTGAAACACCATCAGCACACCGTGGTACGTCTCGGCAGCGGAGACCTCGAAGAACCCACAGTCCGCCGAGAGCGCCAGCAGCCGGCCCTCTTCACTGGACACCATACGTCTGTGCTGGAGGTCTCTCTTATTCCCCACAATGATTATCTGAGCTGTGCTGGTCAGTTTTTGCTTGGCTTGTCGTATGCACTGCACTTGTTGCCGCACCACGTTGAAGCTGGCACGGTCACAGATGCTGTAAACCAGTATATAGCCGTCTGCCCACTGCAGCTGTCTGTCGCTGATATAGCCTGACTCCTGAAACAAGACATTAACGCATTACTTCTATTCACTTCTGACTAGCATGCATTTCAATTGTAGCTGATCCTATATGTCAGGTACTAGTACTTAGTTGCTAGCAAACATCCCCAAAAGTTATTAGCACATAGTACTAGCAAATATAAAAACATATATTTTATTATGAAGAAATAAAGATATTCCCAAGTAATAATTACAATTGCATTTAGTTTATAAGTTAAATAACTTATCAATAGATAAAATAGATAGTAGCTCAATTTAAGGAGTCAATGTTAAAATAGCTTGCCATACTGTCATGCAAAATACTTTTAATCATTATTTTATGTGCAAAAAGATGCTTACCTGCGGGCAAAGTGAGTCCCATATGTTGAAACAAATATCACGCCCGTCGATCTTGTCAGCATGGCTGTATATTGATTCTGTGAATAAAAATAAACCGTTAAGCAAAAGCGAAGGCTATTTTACTGCAAAAACCAAGCGTAGAAAGTTAAGTAATTATGTTTACCTATATCTCCATATTCTCCTATGAACCGCCTGGTTAGAAAGCGCACGGTGAGAGCTGTGAAGAAGAGATTGTTAGTGCTCTATTTCTGACTATACCCATAAAGACAGCAGGCAACATTTGCAGAAGAACTCACCAGACTTTCCAACATTCTCAGCTCCAAGTAACAAAATGTTGGCCTCCACTTTTTGCTGGTTGCCTTCCATGGTTTTGCTGGTGTAGCGAGTGCGAGGTTTCACTTGAACAACCATTGGGGGGTAGTAAAGCCTGTCGGTAGAGTCCCACAGCGAGCAGGTGTTGAACATGGACAAGCGCAGGCGAAAAGCGCTTTTAAATAGGCTTGATGTGTGGGCGGGGCTTTCTCCAGACTGACCAATCAGGACGAAGGGGGCGTTTGTCCTTTTTGAGCTTTAATTTACTACAGTACGTTTTTTTTTAGCACACAGAAAAACTTTTATTTTAGGTTCAGTATTCAAGATCAATAAACAGTAAAACAGAGATTTCTTTCCCTAGTCTGCCATTGTGAAATATTATGTAATATTTGGATGGAGTTGAGGGCAAGCTCCTTAAAATGATTAAATACAATGCACATTAATTCATGAAATAAAATTCTTATTTTTATTACTATTACTATTATTATACTACTAGGCCTACTACAGCTCAGTGTGTGTTACATTTCAGTAACTTTGTTGCTGTGGGTCTTGTCAAGGCATGACACCAATTCAGCGAAGGGCTATGAATTGCAAATGCTTCTAAATGACAAGTTGTCTTTAGCAACTACTTGCCACGACATTAAATTAGCAATTCAACACAAACCCATAGCCCTCCTTGAGCTGTCAAATGCTTTTTCATGACAATACTTTAGTAGTTTAATAATCAAATGCAAAGGCCATTGCCTTTCTAAAAATCAGCATTTTTAATCTATTTTTGTCCTTCACCATGTAGTTCAGATTCTACTGTAAACTGCACTTCTGTGTTCATACTGTCGTTCTGCCGAGTCCTTTTTGACATCAGCATACTTTATTAATAAATAAAGAGCGACGCCTCGTGGAGAAACATTTTTTCAAGACAATGTTTAATTTTTTTGGCCAAGACATCTCAAAGAGATATCTGTACCCTCTAAATTTGTAGATCAGCATAGCCTAATTAATTTTTTTTATATATTTGTGATAAAATGTTTTAGGCTAATAATATAATTTTACGATTTTAATATGTATGTATGTCTTAAAACGTATCAAATAAATAGGAATGTATCATTCAGGAGTAAGGAATAGAATCGGTTCCCTCTGGTGGCCACATTAATAAATGACGAGGAATCAAGCTTATTTTACAAATAGCGGAAACGGAACATTTGGTTAAATTAAAAAGCAAACTAAATGTAAACTAGTCTAAACAGTATTGTTAAATACTGAAAGGGAGTTTTTGAGATTTAATGAGAAGAAATTCACATTATGGTAATACGGGTCGTTATGGTAATATTGTCCATTGTTTCACGTAAATCGACCTCACAGTCACTTTAGGCTCTACAGCTCTCTGGGCTCTACGTGCAATATGCTATTCCAGTCACACGGACATGTTTTAACTGCTTTATCCAAACAGTGCAGATATACATTTTTACATCCAAAAGATAAAATGGGCAGAAATAGAAGATCCCTGAGTGGTTTTAGGTTTTATGTAAATTCGGGGTTATCTGGAAACATAAGCACAGAATCTGAGTGAGAAAGTAAACCTGTGGAAAAACTTCTGTTGCTGCAAAACTCAAAAACTCACCCCATTATTTAGTCCCAGAATGTCCAGAGAGAAACAGAATAAGACATCTTTTGCTTTCTTAATAAAATAAACAAACAGCTCAAGATAGTCAACATATCCTCATATTTAGTTTATCTTTTTTTTCAAGCACTTACCTTAACATTTATATTAATTCATTTAACACATACTTTGATCCAAAGTGTCTTTAGTGACGGATTTATGGAAAGCGAAATACATATTTTTTTACGTGTAATGTCTCGTGGTTTTTTATAGATATTTTGGATGCGATTAGCATAACATGTTACATAATATATACGTGAGTGTGTATATTTATTATGTACATAAAGACACACTCTCATACAACATAAATTTGGGAAATATTTACATGCATATACATTTACATTCTTATAACTCATATTATGCATAAATATATTTAATATATAAACAACATTGTATTCTTGTATCGTAATAAGGTACTAGCACAAACAACCTGTAGGGTCGTTTTTTGTTGAAGGATAGGTTCATATTTATATGATGCATGTTTTTTTGTTAGGATTTCTGAAGAGCATAAATGCATGTACAGTCACTTTGATCAATTTAATGCATCCATGTAGGATATTAAAAAGTTAAAATCTCTGCCCTAGTATGTATTTAAATCAATGTTCATATGTAAAACTTTTAACTAGTTCTGTTATTTGTGCAATAATAGTCAAGTACTTATGTAACGTGTGCTATTGTTTTCTTCTAGCAGATTAAAAATGGTAAAGATTAAAATCCTTAGAGTCCATCCTAAAATAACAAGGAATGCAGGCAGTTAATATTTGTCTGTTCTTTATGAAAGAAAAATCATCATGGTTGAGGGAACAAACAAATGCACTAATACAGTAATCCATGTTTGTGGGTATATAGACAGGGAAGAATAACAGCAAGTTTCAAACTTGAATTAAAATGATTTACTGTATAACTTTTTTTGGCACTTTTGAAGAGTCTAACTGCAATGTCAAATATTGGTGAATCTAATTTATATACACATTTTACTAACTGAAGAGTTATATAGAATTATGGCTTTCTGATTAAAATACAAACGTATTCCATTTTAACAATAATTTGCCTTCATATGAAAATGATGCTGATGTCTTTGAAATATCTCAAACAATAGAGTCAGTGCATGTTCTGTAATTGGAGAATAAAAAAATATTAAAATACTGTATGCCGTGTCGATAGGTTCAGTCAACAAACTCGCTGCTCAGCTGAAGCTGAAAGCCCTCCAGATGTTCCTTCAGCCTCTCTCTGACGTCTGCCGTGGGCCTCAGCTCCGACTGATGTGTGAGCTGCCCGTTTTCCCACGCCGTAGCTGTTAACACCGCGGAATCACACTTGACAGTCAGTCCATCCCTTTCCTCAGCGTCCTTCGACTGATATCTCTCCAGTATCACCTGAGGCTGCACAGTCTCAATCACAGTCTCAACATCGACCCTGCTCCCTTCCCTTGCTTCGGCAGGAACCGGCATCAGCAGGACGTGATCATCAGTCCCTTCCTGCACCCAGAAGAACTGCTGTCCCTGCTCCATGCTGCTCTTTTCCTTAGCGGTGAGGTCAGGGAGGAGAAGTCCTTGCTGCGGCTGAAACACTTGGATCTGCTGCAGCTGGAATGGCGCAGACGCCTCCTGCAGAGCTGTGGAGTACTGAACGGGCGCAGCGTGCAGGTCAGCCTGAGGATGCAGCAGAGCCAGTTGCTGGATTTCCTCTTGGAGCTCGAGAGATGTTTCCTCCTCGCTGCTCAGCTGCTGCGCTTGCAGTTCCATGGTGACCACCTGCATGGCGTCCTCACTCTCTGCACTCTCGCAGTAATATAAAAAGTAGCTTTGTTGCTCCACAGGTGTGGAGTCAGTCTCTGACTTTTGTTCTTTGAGCACTTTGGCTTTCCTTTTGATTTCAGGGAGTCTCTTGGGCTTATGTCTTGTATGGGATCCTTGAAGCTCATCGGGTCCTACGGTTGCTTCTCTGTATCCACTTACTTTGTTTCCTTCATTGTCTCTCCCGCAATAAAAGCAGCACCCTTCTTCTTCTTCCCCAGCAACTTTTCCTTTCGCCTGTGCTTGCCCGTTCCAGCCCTCAGCCAGAAGGTCTATTTCATCACTTGCGCTCTCCTCCAATCCCTCAAGACTTCTGTCCACCTTCGCCCCTTGTCCCTTTTGAGCAGCCCAGCCTGAAAACCTGCCACCTCGAGCCTCCTTTCCTTTGGCTCCGTCTCGTGTGCGAAACAGCGTGCTTCTGAGTCGGTTCTCTCGAAGGCGCAGTAATGCATGACGTAGGCGGTTCTCCCGGCGTCGGGCGGCGCTCAGAAGACGCAGTGCTTTTTCTAAGCTGTCGATAGCTTTGTCGTATCGCTTGCGCCACACTAGAGGGCACAGCTGAGCGTAGTTGTGCTCTTTGGGCAAGTAAAACCCAGGAGGAGGCGGGAGACGTCTCATGTAGCAGGATGGAGAAGGCGGACGAGGAGGAGAGGAGGGGTCAGGTGGCTGGTCATCTAGTGCTGTCTCTTCAGAGGTTTGAGGAGCCTCTGATGAAGGCTGAGCATGCTTGTCCTCCTCGATGCCATTTTCACACTCATTTTCTGCTACTTTTTGCACCACAGTCTCATTATTGAAGATCTCCTGGCTTTCTGAGTCCTTGTTGTTGGTGGAGTTGTTGACACTGAAGAGATTTGGTGTGAAATATGAACATTTAATATTTTAAATAGGTTTTAAACCTACATTCACAAGAAAAACTAACTTTTGTGGAAAAGTACACTTTATGAAAAGAGAAAATAACTACTAAATAGAATATCCTTGCAAACAGAATCTAATTGTACACTTAATTGCATGTTAATTGTAATAAAAATGAAAATGCAATTAGGTGAACTCGAGAGAGCTTTTTTTGACCCATTTAAGTTGGATTTAAGTACATATTTAAAAGTAATATTTTTAGATTTTCGTCTGATCTCGAAATAACACACAATCACTCACAGCACGTCACATGCGGTTTTGCGCGGGCAGCTGCCAGATGTGCTTGTTACGCCGGTTTCAAACCGCACGCGGCAGCCCGGGTATACTTCACTTTCCGCGTGCTGTTCAGTCTTCCGGATGGAAGCAGCACAGAAGCGTGCGTACGCAGAGCAGGAGCAGCGCGCGCCGACTGTGCTTTTATACTGGCAGCTGAATCACAGCTTGTACTACTGTAGGCTAGACTGAATAGGCTATATTACCTTGATCTTTTGTGTATCAATCTGTAAAATTAATAAATCCGTTTGGGGGTTCAAATAGGCCTCTGGGCTCTGGAAAAATAGAAAACACTCACTATTCTAATGCACTAGCTGGGTTATATATAATTTGTCTCACATCAATTCACATCGATAATTACTTTGGGGCAGCCGTGGCCTAATGGTTAGAGAGTCGGGCTTGTAATCGAAAGGTTGCAGGTTCGAGTCCCAGGTCCGG
>JAUMHE010000072.1:3556707-3570969 GCA_032359235.1 Enteromius mattozi
AATATTCATTGGCCTTTTCCAAACGGCTCGAAGACGATTGGTCTCTCATGCGAGATCCCATATGTAACGTCTCCGTTTCCTCCTTCAGGGAACGTGGGTTACGTTCGTAACCCAGACGTTTCTTGCCACTGTTGCCTTTTGGCTTGCTTAGTTGGGGTCACTTAATTTTTGACAGTACTGTTGACGTTTATGTAGAAACTTACCACTTCTAAAGTTGTAACTGGATTTGTCGTGGTCAAGTGCTTTGGGATCGTGAAGGACAGAAATCATGGTGGACAGCCTGTGGACAGCCTGTCTATAGAGAGTGAAATGTCCACTTTCAAATGAACCTATTGAAATGGAAAACATGTAATCCATGTGAAACATGCACACATGCACATCACTACAGCGGGGATGACGAATCATTGTCGCAGGCTTCACCTCTTAAACTGAAACAAAGAAAGCACTTGTTCATCAGTGAATTAAAGCTTTAAAGCTGCTTTATATTGTATAATCATTAAAAGAGAAAAATGTCAAATGGTGATGGAAAACACAGGAACTATAGTGATAGTTTCAGTCATATCATTACTGTCCAAAAAGCCAATTAAAAAAAAAAATGCTAATATGATGATATTTACTGTAATACAATATATAATATGATTGTGCAGTTCTAGAGCCTATTGTATAAACAAGTTGCATGCTGCGTTTGTACAGTCAGTGACACTGACACCATATATGCAAATAAGAATGTTATCCCGGGGTTTAGAAATGTAAAGTGGAGTAACTTCAGAATTTGAATACCCAGGGTTAATTGTTAACCCCTGTTAAATTATGAGCAGTGTGAAACTTGAAACAAGATAACCCAGGAGTGATGCAGTACACATCTCCGGGAAGCAGAGACAGAATGGTAAGGATGATTCGGGGATTGTATTCAAGTAGAGAACTACTTGCTAAAAATGGAATTTTAGCAAAACATTACACCGCATTTTGTAACTGTGGAAACTAAAAAATAGAAAACAAAAACTAGAAAAAGAGGAAAGATAAGAAAACACAGATCTGTTTTTAAGAATGCTTTATTAATGCAAACACAAACACACAAACAGCAGTGAGAAAAGACGTAAGCAATGTTTTACAGATGTAAAGATGTACCGTTTTTAAAGAGATGGCATGCTGTTAGGTCATATTAGGGCTATTTGTCAAGCATAAAATTGAACTTAGCTGAGTAATTGAGAGCTAATTCAGCCTCTGCATATCTCTGATCAGAACACCACTTCTTGAGATGTAAATATCAGCCAGAGGGGCAGCCATTGGAGAAGGTTTGTGTTCATTACACTGAGGGCCCTGCAGACTGGGAGCACATTTCACTTCGTAGGTAAAAAAGAAGGTGCCATATTTAAAAACACAAATATCAGTCACAACTCCACTTCTAAGATGAAAAGAGCATGTACCAAGGAGGTCACTGTTCCAGTAGCTGTCTGCATCATATACTTCAAAAGTTAGTTTATTGGCCATTCTGATCTTAATGGGACCAAACTCAAATGTTTCCAGCCAGCATGGATTGTCATTATTATCAATTCTCTCAGTGCGCTTTAATTGGTTTTCATACGCAACAGTTACAGTGCCATCTGTTTTACTACCTATATCTCCATACAGACCTGTTGCTCTGAGATTGTAGACTTTCAGGGTGGCAAGGCCTTTTTCAGTTGGACAGCAGTTAGAATTTATAAATTCACTACTTTCACAAACACAAACACATCGGTCTCTTTCGCTGCACTTCCTGCCAATTTTGCAAGGCTCAGAGCAAACCTTCATGAGGGCATTTTGAATGATGTAGTTTTCAACAGCTTTCTTCAGTCCTTTTCTTGCAGGGTGTTTAGCTCTCAGTAAGAAGTGAAGGGGTTTCAGAGAGTAATGCACAATGTCAGGGAGACTCTTTAAAGACTCAAGCCATTTTTTAAGCGAATCTGGGTGTGATGAACCAGTAAAAAACAGATCTTCTCCATTAATATTTCCTCCTATAATTTCCATTAGATGTTCATTGAACATGGAGCTGAACTTTTCATCTGTGCCCATCTTCTTTTTCTTTTCTTTGAAAAAGTGTGCCTCTGTCTTCAAAGTTGCTCTGGTGTGTGAACCAGAAGCTTCTACATCCAAACAGTCCTTCACTGCAGTGTCTGTAAGTCCTCTCACTGCTGCCTGACAGCTTTTGATGGCTGTTATGGCTTTCATTTTCCCTCCTAACTTGACACTTGTGATATAGTGAGTGCCATATGTGGTGATCAGGTTGCGGTAGGCGTCTGGATCATAGGATGCAGGGAGTGATTGGATTGCTTCAAGAAACTCTGCATGAAGAGGAGGCTTTTCAGCTACACGATATCTGTAGAAAAAAAAAATAATAATAATAAAAAAAAAAAAAAGAAAGACAAGGTGATTTTTGAAAAAAGGTCAAACAGTCCAGCTCTCTTACCTGTAAAAGTTACATGTAACTTCTTGTTTGATGAAACTGTATTTGTCTTCTTTTGATTTTGTCATTGCAAATTTTGCTTCCCTGGAATGAGTGCTTCCAACTGCAGCTCCAGCAACCTTCACATTTAAGCCATCTTTCCAGCTGACGTCCAGTGCTGATGATGAGTCATTGACCAGAGCTTCACTTGATTCAAAGACCTGACTGGAGACTTTCAATGAACACTTTGGCAAGGTCCTCCAGTCTACAACTGCAGCTGGTAGCTTCTGTTTTATTCTATTAAAGTAATAATTTTTTGTAAGTTTACAAGTGCCATTTCCTAAATCCCATTTTTCCATGTTGATAACATAGGAACCTTTTCACTCCATGGTCACAACATCAAATCCCTCTCCAGCAAGATTGTGTCCTGGAACAAACGTAGCATCCTCACACTCTGTTGATGAGCCTTTGTCATTCTCTCCAGCAATGGTCATAAGAAGCAAAGCCCAGAAAACAAGGTAAATGTTAATTTTACCCATGGCCTGTAGTGAGAAAATGTAAAACATTATTTCTTATTAGAACTTTATTAGTAACAATGATGGTATTATGATTATAATATTTGACAATCTCATTATTTTTAAACAAGTGGCAAACATTAAAAAGTACAAGTATGTAAACCACTAACACTTTCTTTCATAATATTATTTTACTTGATGATTTCGTTAGTTTCTTACCTTTGATTTTACAGCTGAGATGATCTAACAGGATTCATGAAATGCTTGTCTAACCAGTCATTTCATATGATGGTCATGTGTTCTTGAATGTCAAAGGTTTTGGTTTTGTAATTTTGTAATATTAGTGTCACACATTTTGAGGTGAACAAAGAAGAACAGTTCATTTGAAGTTCTCAGATGTCAATAACTTCTGCAGATGGCTAGTAGTGTAACAAAGCATGTTATTTTCAAGTTATGTTCAGGAGTTGCAGATTATAAGAAATGTTGAAAGATGAACTGGTTGTAGTTTGAGCAGTTCCACTGAATAAGAAAAAATACAATGTATCTATATTTGTTTGTGCATAAGTATTTGTACAATAAACATTCTTTCTTTCATACCAGTTCTGATTTAATGCCTTTTATGTTACACCAGTACAGAGGGTTCAACCCTGCTTAACCCTCAATCCCAACATTTTGTTTGACATCATTGGTAACATTGTATGTCCTCCATCCATCCAAATCTCTTCTGTTGATGAGTGCAACAGCTTACTCTCTTTTTTTGTGGATAAGATAAACAATATACAAGATACTATTCATTCTTATCCCTCTCTTCCAATACCTTGTAATTTAGGTTTAGTAGTTTTGGTGAAATTTTCTCAGATAACTCTAGAGAGTCTCATTAAACTAGTTAACACTATGAAAATCTCTCCCAGTCTCTTCAATCTCTTCCAAGGACTCATGACAGAGAAAGCTAAGACGTGACTTGACTCTGGACGATCAGCTGTGACATGACATGTCTCTGGAGGATCAGCTGAGATGTGACGAGATTCTGGAAGATCAGCTGTGACACACCTTGATTCATGAAGATCAGTGGTGACCTAACTTGACTCATGAAGATCAACTGTGATTTGACTTGACTCATGAAAATCAGCGATGACTTGAACTGACTCATGAAGATCAACAGTGACTTTACTAGTCTCATGTAGATCAATTATGACTTGAATTAACTCATGACGATCAACTGTGGCTTGACTCATGAAGATCAACTGTGACTTGACTTGACTCATGAAAATCAGCGATGACTTGACCTGACTCATAAAGATCAACAGTGACTTTACTAGTCTCAAGTAGATCAACTATGACTTGAATTAACTCATGACGATCAACTGTGGCTTGACTTCATTCAGGAATGGTAGCTGAGACATGACAGGGCGTTGTTGTGCGGCAATTTTGGAAACAAAATCCACTGTCACTGCCATTTTGTGAGTGCAAACTGGTGTGTCCGCCATTTCAATCACAGACGCAGTGCCGTGTTCCTCCTCCACGACACCCACAGTGAATGAAAAGCCAACACACAACAAAGCATTGTCCATGAACTGATGGAGTGATGGACACAGACCCTCGAGTCTAAGCTTAGACTGAAGTAATAGGCAATGGATAGATACACTAGAATATAGTCCTTGAGCAATCGAGCGCCCTGCTCTAGGGCTAATAACAGTCTTGCAGTGTTCATACCTGGCCAGTGTTCATCTGGAAAGCTGCTGGATCCTAGTATGGCCGAGTATTCTGTAATGGAGCCGATAAGATGAGAGACATGCAGATCCATTTATTTTACAGATGTGGTCTTAGAACGAGAAAGTGTCAAACAATGGCCCACGGGTGTGGCATGGGCATGGCAAACAATATCCAGAGGGCTTGAGGAGAGGGGTAGTACATGAGCAATAATCCAGGCAGGGTGCAAACAAAACAGCAAAACATGGGTTAATCCATGCAAGGAACTAAAATAGACTATGAATTTAACTGAGGAAACACGGAAACACTCCATACTGTAGCTATCACTAGGAGAGCGATAAACGCTAGACAATACTCTGCGACATGAGCAGGATCTGATTGGGTGTTAAATAGTGTGTGTAATAGCTTTCAGGTGAGCGTGTGATTGGTTACGAAAATCAATCTTGATTCACCATTGCCAGCACTGAAATAATTCAGCATTGAAATAATTCTTATCGTCTTCCACCATTTTGGAGAGTACCCCAGAACATAGCGTTGTTTACGTTCAGTAGACAGTGTGCAAATGCTGATGACAGATTTTCACTTTTGGGTGATCTAACAACTTTAAATCCCTGAACTGAGCTATAACAGAAACATAGGCTTTTCCTGGATCCTTTCACTGCTAGCAATACTTGTAGTCCTTGTAGTGCTAGCCTGGACTGTTGGTTATGTTGGTTCTGTTCTTGTGAACGTTTCTTTTCATTTGCAAAAATATGTGCAGCTATCTACATACAGAGTTTCCAACCCTGATCAAACACACCTGTCTGTAATGATAAAGTGTTCCTTCAGATCCTAATTAGTTGATTCAGTTGTATTTAATCAGGGTTGGACCTGAATGTTGCAGAAAAAGTAGATCTCCAGGAACAGGATTGGGAAACCCCTGCTTTAGGTGAACTCTTCTGGTTTAATGGTAGTTATTGAGTTCTGTAGTGTTTGTGTATTGACAGTAATCGTACATCTTTTTGCCTTTTCTAGTACTTGATACAGTGTTTTAGGCAGGTATTTGAGTTGAGGTGGTGCTAGTGCTCACTGTTTCTTTCTTTCTTTCTTTCTTTCTTTGGTGCGTTATTGGTAATGTGGTTAAAACTTCCTCATAGTGTTTCATGCCTCTGTGGTGATGCATGCTGAGGTCACCATGGTGAGTCAATGATGTTACACTAATTTATTTTTAACTGCTTACAGTTTGTGAAACTATGGCTCCTTTTCTCTATTCTCTACACACACTACTGCAAAACATACACACAAAAAAGTTCCAATTGGGACTTGAGATCAACTGGGAAAACCTCGAGCAGAGTATTTATTTTCTCAATATAAAACTGGACTCAGTTATGACTGCACACCCCTTGGAAGTCTGTGCTCAGTCAGTGCTGAAATGCTTGAGGGCTGTCAGGCACAAAACAATGGTAACTCTCAAAAACCAAGGGACTGATACATACAAGACCACTTCTGCACTGGCTTCATACCCGAGTCCTAAGATGGACATGGTGTTAAGTACACATTGTGTAAACATCACACCATAGTGTCAACATACTTTTCAGGCCTTGGAAGGGCATCTTGTATCTACGGGCAGGAGTGCCCTTAGAACAGCTGCCTAGATGCATCATTGTCCAACCCAGGCTCAATGGAAATACATGTCTGAATACATGTCCAAAGACAGACACACTAAAATACATACACTAGTTTTAAGCAAACTATGATTATGTATTCATCATATACTGTAAGAGGAGGGGATTGAAAATCCACCTCTATAATGATCATGTTCTGATGCTCCCTGCCATTCTTGCTTATCTCCTGTTTGCCTTTATTGTGCTTAGCTCCCTTACTGCTTGTACCTATATTTATAGTTATTTTTCTTGGTTTGAACTAGCCTTAAAGGGTCAGTTCATTTACATGGACAGAGAACACGTTTCATGTGAACCATAATGCAGTCTCATACAAATGTTACACAACTAACAAAAATACAAGTGGAAATATCATTGTAATTGCAGCTGGATATGTTTTAGACTCGTTGTTGTCAGCATTCTCATCATGTAGCTTAAGCATGGGCTCAGCCCACATACCTCCTGGTCAGCATTAAACCAAGAACTCATTTTTTAAGTTGTTTTTAATATATTTTTAGACATATTAATACCTAAACTTCTTTGTTTGGTCTACTGCTTAACAGCTTGTGATCAGGACAAGTGCTAAATATGTACAACATATCCATAAATACCTGTACATATGAACATTTAAATTTAAAGTAGTCATCAAAACTTAATTTCAGCCTAATGTTTTGCAAGACTGTTGACTCTATGACTCACCAGCAGCGTACATATATAGTCTATAGTCAGCATAGTAATATAGTCTTATCGGACTGAATCTGTGACATTTTAACTGCTGGTGTTAATAAACCTTCTCGGCTGTATCAAGTTGTGATAATCATATTGGTTGTGAAAAGCAACACATTTGTGTTATCAACATCAGCATCAGCATTTGTTTCTTAAAGGGATAGTTCACCCATTGGGTTTTAATTCCCGGGGTATGCATAAACTGATTTAAACTGGTTTATAAATTCCATGGGATTAGCATCATGTTACTTGAACTAAAGAAACAAATCAGAAACTCACATTTTTCCAAGAACATATGGCAAAGTTGTTTTTTTTTTATGGCAAAGTCCTTTAGAGGTACAACAGCTTGTCAATGGAGCAGTACACACAAAATTATGACTTTATATGTTATTCAACAGCAGATGATGGAGTATAACCAGAATGTAGTACTTCTCCCATTTTAAAGGTCAAAGGTTATAAATGCAAAATACTCTAATTTGAAATTTAAGAGCATATAAGGCTGTTTTCATTGTATATAGATTTTAAAAAAATTCAAATGCGTGCATAAGTGTGAATTTAACACGGAAAACAGTTCACACTAAAGTGCTAATTATGTGGGACATTGTGGTGAGTGACTACAACTGTGAAAACTTCTTGTGACAACACAGCAAGAAGAAAGCATTGGTCTAGTCACCTGACTTTCTTAGCTGAACATCTAAATGCAAATTAGGGTTTGCAAAAAAAAAAGATGTAAAATACAATTAATTTTCAAGTCTTTATGGACAAGTGTGAAACTAACTTTTGCAAGAGGACAGGAAATGCATACACACTTGGTGTGAGTCTGTGTGGTTACCAGACATTTGTGGTAAAGGCTAAATTCTCATGAAAATAAAAAGTAATCTTATTCAGTACAGTTCTCAAGACCTAAGACTAATGTAGTAATAGATATATATATATAAGGCAGATTTAGTAACATTTCTGTTGCACAATGACAAATGACTAAATAAAATACAGTTGATTATACACAAGGTTATTTAAACATTGAGAACTGATTAAAAAAACAACAAGTGGTGGTTTTTGGTATGAATTTTATTAGACAATAATTGAGGGAGTTACTGATTTTTGGCCACAGCATTACAAAATATAAATAAAAATTGTTGTTGTTATTATTGTTTTTGTTTGCATAAAACCACTTAGTACATATATATGTCTTGAAATACATACTTTAGACTATTATGGCAGTATGTTTAAATGTAGTGTTATCACAAAAAAAGGAAAGAATTTATTTATCTAGTTTTAACACTTGTTAAATGCATGTATGGGAAGCTGTAAATCCAGAGACAAGTGATAAATGAATTGGACTCCAGTTTAGTTATGGTATATGAAGTAGTTAACTGGTCTGTACATTAAGATTTACCTGATACTTGATACGAGGAGAGATGATCACTGTACTGCTTGACACATTATTTAAAAAAAAAAAAAAAAAAAAAAAAAAAATAGAAATTATTAAGACATCTTGATGTACAAATTGTGTTTATTTATTGGAATGCTTAGGAAGGAAAGTTAGTGTTTTGTTTGGAGATGAGTGGTTCTGGATGAATGCAGAGAGACCAGATTTTAGTGGCAGATGCAGTTGAAGCCCACGGCTCATAGTAAAAGGCAGGTGCATTTGGACAACTTCTCGTGGCTCAGCAGACCATGCTGGGTTGTGGCCAAATTCTGGATCAGGCTCCAGAAGTGCTTGAAGCTGATGCCTTCCCCATCTTTCACACCCATTTGCTTCAGCACTTCTCCAAAATTATCCGACTACAGAAAGAGAGAGAGAGAGAGAGAGAGAAACTCACTAGTATTCATGTATTGTCTAAGTGTAACCCATGTTACAAAGGTTTTTTTCAGGCTTGCTATTGAAAACTTTCACTTTGTCGCCCTCGTGTGGTCTATCTGTATGCCTTCGTAATAAATATTCTTAGAGGAGTCTTTTTAGTTTTGGGAAAGATTTTTAACAGTTTTAACATATTCAAATAAAGTGAGTACAACATGCTTACATATTCATGCTTACATAGACTTTCAGTTGGAATCTTTAAAAAAACAACTAATTATTAAACTTGGCAACACTTCCATAATCATATACAAGATGTATATTAACTCTATGCTAAGATTCTTTTTCTCTAAATCACTAGAGTCTGTACCGTTTTCTGTTACAAACACGTCACAACATGAACTGTGAGCATAATTACATCAGCCCTGAAGTACGGGATCACTCTAGTATTGTTCAAATGTTACAGTACCTCAGAGCATTAGCTCTTCATTCAGCCGAAAGAAACACAAAATCTACTATGTCAGAGGTTCTCCTTTAAGCTGTAGAAGGCCTGCCATAACATGATCTGATACTGACTGTAACTGAAGAGCAGCGTCAGTTTGACTGCAGGAGAAATTATTTATCTTTCAGATCAACGCCAGCCGCCATTTTGCTCTCTCAATGGAGCCACACCCAGTGTCCTTCGCTGGCTCAACCTGAGTTCAAACTGATCTGTGTAATCAGTCCACACCTCTTTCTGAGGCAACAAACTCTGGGAAACATTCTCTGTGAAACCAACCGATCCCTCAGACTGAAAAAGGTTTAATTTATGGTTAAAAAAAGGCAGCTGTGGTTGCCAGAACCTTTCCGTAACAAATATAGTGACAACGTTACAGGCATTTGGGGACGATATATAGTTTACACCTTTATGTATATGACATAAAAACCTATTTTTGCTACCGAAATAAGTTAAATGTACAGATAATAATAACTAAAACCTGCATGCTGGCTTAAAGGTTCAACAAAACTGGTTTTTCCAGCACATGGAGCCAATAATAACAAAGACAGTACACTGTGTTTCCTACACAAAGACACAAACACCACAAGTAACACACAGGCCTTAAAACAACGCAAAAAGATTTATAGGCCAATTATATATATGTTAACATAATGTAATCGCTTAACTGGCTTCGCTGTCGCATTTTCACATTTTATCCTATTGAAATTATAAAAAACTGTTACATATTAACTACACTACCTACAATCAGAGGAAATGAGTAATAACAGTATTGAGTCATTGGTGTCTGTTGAAATGAATAGCAACATGGGTTTTACCTTGACTAAAGATGGCAGCTGGGAGGAGAGGAGATTCTTGAACTCATCTACCTTCAGAGTAGACCGGTTATCAGAAGAAGCAGAATGGAAGTTTGTGACCAAGGTGTTAATGGCCTTCTCGAGGTCAGAATACTGCAGAATTAAGAGATTACAGACATTGTGTACAGATTTAGAGAGATACTTACATAAAAGAATAATAAAGCTAGGTGGGGGTTTTACTAGTATAGTAAACAAGTTTTAGTTACCACCAAAAGGGTCTCATACACTAATGTCAAAGGAGAACATGTTTAAGCCTCACAAATAAGTTTTTATTCTCTAGTTCTTAAGTAAACCACTTATGTATTGAAACTTTAAAGAGCCTAGAAACAAATACACTGATCTGGGGAGCTTACAGTGATCTTTTTTGCTCAGTGTCTGTCATAATTCAACTGGAAAATGTAATGCATGAAGCTGAAAATTGCTATGACGATCTGTACTTAATTTTTAGCATTTAGAAATTATTATTTCAGTTTTGAAGTGTTAATAGCTTTTCTTTTTGTCTTATATAATTAAGCAATGTACATTAAGACTAAATCAGTTATGCACCTATTTCCATACTAATCATTTAACTCTAAAAAATCTAAAAAAGGTTTCTGCTTTTCCTCCCTCCAAGACTACCAGAGCACTATCAATGGACTTTGTAAACTGTGTCTATTCAAACCTTGTTGCTCTCAGACAATTATCCATTACAGTACCTGAAATACCTGCATATCAGGCCAGGACAGCCCGCCCTTTATGCATTATTTACTTAAGCTGTGCATTTACAATGGAAACCATTTCCCTGTTTTGTTAAGAAAAAGGATAGGCTTCCACAGCTTTGTCCAAAACTACACTTATGGTGGCTATGATTATAAAAAAGTTTAATATGTAACCCCCAATAGCAGTCTTGGCCATTGAAAAATGTTGTACACACTTTCCCACTCGATCTTTAAGTCCACATAGGCAATCTTCGTCTTGAGGCTTCTCCCAGAGAGTAACAACGCAAAGACTCTGATTGATTCCCCGTGCTTTCCATTTCAAGACAATGGTTGTATGTCAAAACCTAGTGAGCTGCCTCCTTAGACAGCATTTTTGGGCATCATAGGCCGGACGGGGGTGGTTAGGGCAGGGACGCAGCTAGTAAGTTTTGACACACAGCCATTGCTTAGAATTGCGAACGTTTCGTTGCAGCGAAGCTCTCGGCTCATATGGCTTGAATTATCTTGACACTGGCCATATTTTTCTTTGTTAGGGACCATTAACAAAAGACTCGTTCCTGCGTTCAGAGGAAAGAACGCAGTGTGTTTAAGAGTTACTTTTCAATTTGCATGTCTTATAAAATGAAAAACAACGAGACACGTCACAGCAGTCAAAGACATCTGTCAAACGCACGTAACAGAAAAAACAGAAAACAGGCGAGGCAAAACGTGTCATTAGCACTTTAAGTTTATCGCTTGCTAGCAAAAAAAAAAAAAAAATTAAACAAAACAGAATCAAAAACTTTTAAGCTTCTTTAGTTCCTTTGACAACAGCAATCTACAGATTACCGAGATTGACAGTAAGACGCGAAGTTTTTACGATGCGCAGCTTACGTGAAAAAACTCATAAACCCATAACTGCGTGAAACCCCACTACATTGTCAACGAGAAATCCCAAATACATAATATAACGTAAACCACATACCTGTGTCGCCATTTGACGTGATTTGTTTTATTTCTTGGCTCTAGATAAACTTTACTTTTCCCGTCGTACAAAGCTCGTTACTTTACACTCTCAGCGTCCCATCGCTTCTGTCACATCTTGGCTGACATCCTGAATCCTCCCACTCCGGAGAAAAAAAAACAAAAAAAACCTAAACCCACCTTCCGTGTCAGTGACTGCTATGGGAAAAATGTCTCCTGTAACATGATGCTTTAGGACAGTGAACTTAACGGGGCGGAGACGATCGGGTTTCATGGGCTCCGCACTATGGAAAAAACTCTGGAAAACCATGTTTCCGTATGACACATTTTTTTGTTGATGGATAAAACTATTGGAAAACAGACTTACTGCTCCTTTAGGAACACATCTGGAAGCTCTCAAGATAAAAATTCTTTTGCACAACAACAAGCCCATAGTTAAGAACGTGTGGTTGGGTTTGCCTTGGGCTGGTTTTTATATATATTTTAAACAAGTGAGAACTTCTGCCAGATGTTCAGTGTTCTATTGCTTTGGTCAATTTGGCTGTATGCCTTTTTTATGCTATTCTTTCCAAGAATCCTTTGAAAATACTGTATAGTGGGATTCCCATTGAGAAAGGCGTGTCCCTGGTCAGATCAAAATTCACTGGCTTTGCCTGTCTTCCTCTGCTTGTTTTCAACAGTTTTGGAAATGCACAGGCAAGGGCATGCTCAGCATTTTGGGTGGGAGCACTAAGAGTACTAAACGTGACACACCTTTACATGAGAGTATTACTTGTACAGAATATAGGACAGCGATGCACAGGTGTGTATAATCATGTAGATTTACACATAAACAAACTGAGCAATGAATTAGTCAGTCTGTCCTCATCTTCAAGTTGCACCACCCTCTTGTGCAAGTTCAAAAATGGTAATTGATACCTAGTGGGCTTTGTATAGCTGACTCGTTTACACAAGCAGAATTGCATATGCACACTATAATCATATGAATATTTCAAGTAGACATATAAACCCTTTAGTAGCTACACTTAAGCACACTATTGCACTTCACAAGAATATACTTTTGTGTAAATAGCGTTTTGAGACAATTGCATATTTACAATTTAATGAAAATTAATAATAGTTAAAAATTAATATTTTATACTTTTCTCAGTTAATTAAGACTTGAGTAGCCTATGCTAGTCAACACATCAAAATAAGTGTACCGCTTAAAACTTTATTAATTTGACATTACTACAAAGTGCACTTTATTAAAGTGTGTTAAAAACATGAGCTCTCTTTAACTGAACTATAGTGGCCTTTTATTTCATTATCTGCAGGTACAGTTTTTATGGTTGAAAAGTGTGCTTTTATGTTTTGAAGTAGCCTACTCTACAATAGCACATTCAATACAATTAAGCACACTTTTTTTTCACACAGAAATACAATAGCCCTTTGTGTCTGGATTATGAAGTGTTATTGTCAGTTCCTTTAATGCATGCTGATTCTGGTTTGTTACTGTACTGTTTATTTCTTTGTCAGCTTGAAAGAATCATGGTTTAGCACCATATTATAGATCACATTTTTTATTTTTCTTGCTACACATCGTCATTTAGTATGGGTGTATGCACAAACAGCACTGCAGATGTTAGTTTCGGCTCATTGCAAGCTGAAATTCTTCACATACCACACGGTTTTTTTGATGGCAAGCTGCCATTTGCAGACTGCCTTTTTTACCTGCAGTCCACTACAAATGTTACATACTCCCCAAGAGAACAAATGTGCTTTGTACATACAGACTCGTGTTCACACTTGTATGGTTATGATGCATAAATTACGTTTCAGCGTCAAGTATGTGCTCACGAGTGTGTCATCATCTACCTTATAAAGGTGCTTTAATGAATGCCACACTCTTGTGGATGACTAAACAGAGAGAGAGAGCGAGAGAGAGCATTGGATATAGTTACACTGACCCCTGAATTTTTACTGTAGCATCACTAGCAACATAATTTTAAGAAATTATATCAGTATGCCTCCCAGCGTGTTACTTCAGAGAAGTAGAGAAGTAGGAAACCTGAGCACATAAGGATTAGTTCCCTGTCATCTCAGCAAGGGTTGAAATATGACTGATCGAATATGTATTTACTCTGCCTATTCTGCCAATGTCACAATACCCTGTCCTGTTCAAACCTGTGCTAAAGTGAATCTACGTCGACCCTGCCTTTATTTCTCACAACTACTGACATCAATGCCATGACTCTCCCTAGTATCTGTTTCCATCGTTTCATCAGTACTAGAGCACAGGATCCATATTTCAGTTCTCAGTCAGAGGCCTGGGAACCAGAAACAAGCATTAAAGTGAGCCAACACAACTAAGAAAAACAATTACAGTTTTTCTGAGTTGCTAAAACACATTTCCTAAAATCTCATCTCTTTGTCTCAAAACACTAAACACAAACTC
>JAUMHE010000072.1:3571069-3591996 GCA_032359235.1 Enteromius mattozi
TTAGTTGTGTTTAACTTCTGTAGCCTGTGTTCACCATTCTGGGTAAATGTGATTTGTGTTTGAGAATGTGTTTAGAGTTGTGGTAAATGGGAGATTCAGAGTTGCAAATTGTGTCCTAACCAGATGAATAGTGTTTTAGATTTTGACAACTGTGGGATTGATTTGATGAAAGAGTTTTGGTAGTTGACAGTTAAGTTTTTACAATGGGATTTAGTGTTTTAGCAACTCAGAAAAACTGTAATTTAGCTCATCAACTATTTTTTTCTCATGAAAAGCAGAATTCATACTGCCTAAACTAGGGCTCATGCTCCAGTGAAAAAAGGACCAGCAATCTGCAATAAAATGAAATGTCAAAATAATATAAAGTAGAATAACTGCTGAATGGCTGAATGTTTGTTTCTTCACTGCTGATTAAATGTGAAATTTTCAGCTTTTTTTATTGTAATTTAATTTTTATTGTATTGTAGGCATAAAAACGTTTCTCTAGAACAATTAAAATTTATGTTTGAGTGAGTGATAAGGAATAAAACAATAGGTTATAGAAAACTATGTTGGGGATGTCACAGGAAATATTTAAGCAATTCACACTTAATACTCCACAGGTTTTCAACTGCAATTTAGGGCCATAGGGTTAAATCTTGAGTATCTGTGTTTTCTGTATTCATTGTCTACTACAAAAAGACCCTATCAGACGACTGAAAGGAAGACCAGGGTTTTGCTGAAGTAGTCAAATGAAGGCTAGATTCTGTTGTGATCGTCAGACTTTAAAGATGAGCATCTGGCTGATGATGATCTGTGTGTCTCACATTGTGGGAACAGGTAAACAGTTTTTAGTCATTTCCTAATGTGCTAATTTGTTTATTTTTTATGTTCCACTAAATTGCTTAAAAAACGAAACATATTTAAAGCTACTGATGTGCTGTGATCTGTGAGATATATTTATTTGCTTGTATATTTGTGTTGTGTAAATGATATTTTTTTCACTTTAGCAAAAATTTTAAATAGAAAGCAAATGATAATAATAATGAATTGATAGGTTGAAATTTATTTATTGCAGAAACTAATAGAAACCACAATAGAAAATACACAATAACAAACATTACAATCTTTTCATCTAGCGACAAAGCCGTTCATTGTAACACAGTGGCCGACAGTGGCTGAGGTGATGGCTGGAGAAGATGTCTTTTTAAAGTGCAACATTGTAGAGCTGTACTCCCCCTGTTCAACAGTGGCTTGGCTAAGAGTCATTCCCGGGAATGCAACGATCAGTCTGACTGACAGACTTCAGATCCATCCTGATCACTCGTCCAAGCAGTGGACCAATATTTGTACTGCTGTTATCAACAATTCAACGGTGCAGGACTCTAGTATGTACTACTGTGCAGCTGTGCACAGCCGCTTTGCTCACATCGGTAATGGATCCAGAGTCATTGTGAAAGGTGAGATGTAATAATAATAATCTTTTTATTGTGAATTAATCTAGTTAAGTTGAAAGATAAAAATACCGGCAACTTTAAGATGTTTTGAAGTATTAGACATGCAATGCACTGCCCAAAATGGATATACAAAATGCCACATATAAATTTGATTCATTTTCTCAATAAAAATAAATGGGTATCTGTGGTGCCTGGGTTTTATGGCCTGAACTGAGAAATATTTAACAATTTTTTTATTCAGTTTAAAGGCAAGTTCACACTGTACTGACAGACACAGATCAATGGTAACAACCGATCGAGTACGGTACCACTTCTTAGACGTTCCAAGAAAGACAAAAACAAACAGTGACCAAAGCCAACAGATGCAGACAGGGATAACACACTGATTAGACAAACTTGGCAAACGTGTCTGTTGCTGTTTGTCGGTGGAGTTTGGAATGGCCTTAAAGGAATAGTTCACCCAAAAATTAACACAAAGGTAGAAATTTTGAAGAAAGTTTGTAACCAGGCTGTTTTTTCGGGTCACCAATGACTTCCATAGTATTTTATTTTTCCTACTATGGAAGTCAATGATGACCCAAAACAGCCTTGTTACAAACTTTCTTTAAAATATCTTCCTTTGTGTTCAGCAAAACAAAGAAATTCATACAGATTTGGAACTATTTCAGGGTGAGTAAATGATAACAGAATTTTCATTTTTGGCTGAACTATTCCTTTAATGTGTAGGTTTGTCTGCTGAATTATCTGCAGCCCCCTTTAAACACTTTTAAAAACTTATGTTTTAAAAAGTGGGCTTTCAAAGCAATGCAGCTGAAGAAACTGTTTCTGTAGAATCAGTTCGTAAAAGAACATTTATTTTGCTAATCTGAAGAACGTTCTTCCACTATAAACCTTTTGCGGAATGAAAAGTTTCCACAGATATTAAAGGTTCTTCATATAATTCTCAGTGCTAATAAAGAACCTTTATTTTTAAGAGTGAATGTGCCTCACATCTTCATTATCGACCTGATTTAAAGTAAACCCATTGAACAGCAGCATAATGACTGCCACAAACAGTTAAAAGCTTTATTATGTTTAGTACTTCTTTCCATTGTAACCAAATATTTCCCCTAATCCCGTTCCAGAACGCACTGTGTTTCCTGTTATTGATATTCTTACTACGCTGATCACAAACGGTCCTTTGGTCCCTCTTCAGTGTGTTGTGAATGGGGTCAAGGCTTCTCAGGTTCATGTGTTCTGGACTGTGGAGGGGAGAAAAGAGAAAGGACAGCCAGTTTTGACACATGAGAATGATGGTGCCATCCAGATCTCTAGGAACCAGATCCTGATTACTGCTGAGGAGTGGGAAAGGAAGGTGGAGTGTGTGTGTGTAGTGGAGTTTGGAGGACAGCTCTATACCAAGACCCTTCAGCCACATGGTACAGCATAACATATAACCCAACATATAAATTAGCAAATTAAAATGATTTCTGAAGCATCATGTGACACTAAAGACTGGAGTAAGCTGATAATTCAGCTTTGCATCACAGAAATACATTTTTAAATATATTCAAATACAAATCAGCTATTTTAAATTCTAATAATATTTCATATTATTACTGTTTTACTGTGTTTTTGATCAAATAAATGCAGCTTGCTTTGGTGAGCACAACAGACTTAAAGATCTTTATTCATTGTTTTCTAATGACCATCTTTGTTTTGATTATTCTGCAATTTATTTTTCTAAATTAATTTTTTTCACATTTTTTCTCTCCACAGATGCACCAGATGTGTGTTATGCTTTAAAATATATGTATTTGTCTGTCTGCTTAATTTTTGGTCTCCTGCTTCTGCTAACAGTGATTTTTCATAGATTGGGATGGAAAACCTTTGTTATGATATGTGTATGCCAAAAAATATAGTTTCAAAGAGTTTTCAGTTTATATACATTATTTTGCTCTGACCCATTTTTATTCATCAGATTTATTTTGGTAATTGCCATTGCTGTACATCAGATGAAACATGGCAACAGTTACTAATATTCTGCTATCTCTTCCCAAAAAGCATGAGTAATTTTGATGTTTATGTTCAGATTTTTGTTGATCATTATGGATCTTTGATGTTTTGAATATTGTTGCTTATTTTGTGAATTAAAAGGGTAAATTTTGACTTTCATCCAATATGTTCTGAATATTACGTGAATAAAAAAATCTGAATAAACATATTGTTTGACACACTTTTTCTTGAAATCATATGAATTTACACCAGTAATCTAAAACAAGATCAAATAAAATAACTATATAAAAAATATTATTTTGATATATTATGCTTGTTATTTGTTAAAGTCTATAGCCTATAAAAGTGTCAATGTGATAACTGTGAGGGAAAAAACAAACAATTAGGTTATTAGATATTGTGCCATATGTGGCTTCTGTTATGTGTGGCAGGGCCAGGAAGTGATTTTGTAATCAGTTTTGTTGTATCTCTGTGTCCTGTCCTCTTTATCGTGTGGTTGCATGCATCACGCTAGCAAAATGGTGCTGTGGACCTCACCTCATATTGGTTAATCTCCACACTTTACTTTGTCAGCGGAAAAACTTCAGTCTCAAAAGTACCACAGTGAAACCTCAAAGATGCATAATTCCAACCTCAAAAGACTTTGGTGGAAGAATAAAATAGCTGATTTTATTAAAATTAAATAGGACACAGCCATGTGCCACATTGCTTCATTCTTAGATAAAGTTCATGTGTTTGCCATTATTGTCTTATTCTAAATAATGACAGTTTTTATGTTATACATAGAGAGTGCAACAAAGCTGACATGATTTTGCCACTTGTTCAGAATTCATGCAGTTCTCATCTGAAATTCTTTCAAGTTTTAGTACACCTTAAATCCAGTTTCTGTGAAATATAATACAAATACGTTCATTATACAGTGGTGCTGATATTCAGACCAATATATACAGTAATTTAATAGAATATAAGTTAATATTGAGTAGTATAATGCCAGTTTCTTTGTGTTTTCCACTAACAAAATAAGCAGTCCCACTAGATGGCCATTAGATGACCTTAACTACTATGTACTTACATTTAAATTAATCATAATGCACTTATTGTATACATGTTTCTACATTGTAGGCCACCTGATAATAAAGTGTGACCAAAAAAGCCAAAGCTTGGCCAGTAGTTGAAGCGTCTCGCTCATAAATTAATCTGTTTTGAACTAATAAGATGAGTGAATGACTCACACATATAAAGTATTTCACTTGTTTCTTTTGTGAATGAATCAGTCTGTTAATCAGTTAAATTGATAATTCAGTGCCTCCATGTTAGGACAGCCACTAGTCATCCTGTACTAGTTCAAACAATAATCTTTAGAAAATGTCACAGAAAAATTTCCTCGACTAATATACAAACTGTCTGTATGTGCAAACACAAACAAGTAGAGTGATACAAACAGTAAAAAATCCCAGTGCTGCTCAACTGTATCTCAACACTCTTGTAAATACAAATATATATATGTGAATTTATAACTTTATACAGTTGATAACTGTTATCAGTCATTGCATTAGAGCTTTATGCTATATCATATTTGTTAAATTAATGTTTAGTGTATTTGGTTAGTATCATGTGTGTTTCCATGATTGTGTTTTGTGTTTTTGTGTTTGTTGTTTCCAGCCCAGTCTCTCGGCAATTCTTTCTTATTTTACAAGGTGGCTAATTAGTACAAATTCGTATGACCTCACTCGTACAAATTCATACGTTTTTTGCTAAGTCGTATGTATTTTACGAGTTGGCAATTGTACGAATAACCTACACCTAACCCCGCCCTAAACCTACCCATCACTGGGGTTTTAGACAAATCGTACAAAATCATATGAGTGAGGTCGTACAAATTTGTACGAATTAGCACGAATTTGCCACCTCGTACGAATTGGTCGTGAGACTGTGTTGGTTGTTTCTCTGTTTAGATTTTAAGCCGAACGGTTTTAACAGCTGAAGAAACGACCGTGGATATAGGCAGGAAAAGGTGTGTGATTTGTCACACTCAGCACATTTCTCTCAGTTCTTGGGCCTGTGAAGTCTTCAGACAGCATGTATGACCTCCTTTTTCTTGTCTTGTCCTGTTTAATTTTGCCAAAAGGTAAGCTACCAGTATTTTTCTTTGTTTATGCGTATCATTGAGTTTATAGCTGAAACCAGTGTAATTGTTAAGACTAGCAAAGTAGCATTTAGGAGACTGTAGAATTATTGACATTTTGAGGTCTGAATCTGTTTGCAGCGATGGCGGGAACAGTTTATCAGTTTCCCGCTTCAGTGAAGGTGAGATCGGGTGAAAAAGTAAGCATGCACTGCCAGCTGAACAAGGTGCAGTCCTTCTGTCACACAATGGCCTGGGTCAGAGTACATCCCGTGAGTGGAATAATAGACATTCTGCAAGACTCAAACATCCCTCGTCAGACTAAAGATCTGGAGAACACCACAGTGTGTCATGCTTTCATCCACAATGCAACAATACAGGACTCGGGGACGTATTACTGTATCGCCACAGACCGTGAGCATATGTACCTTGGGAATGGCACAGCTGTTACTGTACAAGGTACTGTTTCATAAACAGTTTCAAAAGTTTCTAAACTACCACCTAACATGATGCTTCTTAAGGTTTGTGTTGAAAAGAAAGCTCATGTTTTTATCATATAATTAAGTGTCAGTTATTTTTGCTGTTTTATCCTATTAGGTCACTTTTTAGCGAGACACAAAATACATACCAATGAGTACGTAAGTGCAGTTTCCAAACAGTAAAACAGTGCAGTAAAACTCTGACACCTTTTATTCCTTTTCACACAAATTCACAGAGTTTCGATTAATAACGCGTCATTTTCGCACAATTACAAGAAGTATATCATATTATAACTTTAAAACAATATTAATATGCTGGTAGATTTGAAAACTGATGCTTTTGAACATCATCATCACACATATCGAGCTTCATATCAATGGACGGTAGGTTTGTTTGCTAGCTTACGTAATATGTCATTGCACTTAGGTGTTGGAAAGCTCTGTGTAATTATGGTTAGACAAAATGGATCCAATCTGCGTAAAAAGGAAGTTGAAATGCACAATTTCATCAACAAATGTCTTTTGATATTAGTTTTGCATTTCTTAACACTATTGTGTAGGTTTAGTGTTGGATTTGGTGTAGGGCATATTTCCAACATGATAGAGCATTAACTATTAGCAACAGTCCCCGGATATTTCAGTTGACTGTTGGCAAAGAGCTAAATTGACAGGCGATCTGACCAATCGCATCACTTCATGTCATCTTCTCATTTACAAAACTATGACAGGTCCTGTCTAAGACAGACATGCGACACTCTGAAATAATGAAACAATGACACCATGTGCTTTTTAAAACCATTTTTTTATACGTTTCATGTTATACTGTTGGCTCTGAAAATATGTAAATACGCATATGCCCAGTTAGCCACCGCTATAGTTTTCTCCTTGCTCTGCGATGTATTTTTTCACTGCGTGAGAACACGTGTGTAGTGTCAGAGCTGCATTGTTTGTCGGTCATGACAACAGTAACTAAAGAGGACTGGTCTTTGCGAACGGCCAATTCTGAACCGTCGCAATACATATATCAGCGTAATAAAAATGTGGCAGGGTTCATGTATTGAACCTGTGTTTTAGCGCCACTCAGTGGACATTTCTCTTTGAAACTACAGCGAAATGTGCAGTAAGGTACATAAAAACTGTGTTGCACAGATGTACAATTTTTTAATGAGACCAGGTTGGTTTTATCTCAGTGCTGTTTATCTTTCTTCTTGCAGCTGACAGTGCTGTGATGCCGTCTATTGATATCATGGCATTTGCCAGCAGCAACAACCACGACGACTCTACAGTCACTCTTCAGTGCACAGTCGGAGGACTTGCTTCATCACAGGTCTATGTGCACTGGCTCATAGGGAGCAGAAAAGACAATGGGCACACTTTGTTTGTTTGGGAAGAAGGCGAAGTGAACTCTCTGAAAACTCATAATTATGTAGCAGTATCGGCTGAAGAGTGGAGGACAGGAGGAGCGTGCACCTGCTTTGTAAAGTTTGGTGGATGGGTGTTCAGCAAAACTCTGCATTATTATGGTAAATAACTTTTCATAATATATCTTCATCAAATAGCAAATCAAATGATATTATCTCTATGGACCTTATATCTATATTATTTTGAATGTTTTGTTCATTTATAAGAAGAAATGTTTTTTATGCTTTTCTCAAAATACTTCTGGTTTTATTATTTTCCTCAGATATCCAGGACACTTGCTATCCTCTTGTCAGTGTAACCAGAATTTTTGCACTTTTCACTGCTTTACTCTTTTTAACGACCTCAGTCATTTTAGCAGGATGCTCCTAAATCAGAAATTCTGTATTTGATCCCATGACCCGAAAACATCAAACAAATGTTGATTTGTTACAAATAAAATGTAAATGTGCATAAAATCTCTCTCATGCTTGCATTCTCTCTCTGTAAAAAGTTCACATACACTTAAGAGGGATCATACAAATTGCATTGCATTTTTTTGTTTTTCTTATTTTGCCTATTACCGTAGTTTTTCATGTAGTACTGCCCTTCAGAAGCTGAGAAATTACATGTTTCCCATAAGACCAAATAAGTTAAATTTACTCAGATCTTTAAATGTAAAACGTTCTGTAAAAACGTAAAAACCTCTGGCTCTCAATGCATGGTTTTTCCTTCTGGAGCATCAGAGAGTCTTTGAACCTTCTGTAACAGTTGCATATGAGTCCCTTAGTTGTTGTCAGTTTGAAAAGATGGATCTCATAATCAAACAGTCATTGTTGAAAAGGGTTCAAATACACAAAAATCCTGGAAAAGAATTTGTGTGACCTGTAGGATTTTTTTTTTTCTGAAAAACAGCAGGCAGTTTAACTGTTTAGTACAAACAAAGGAACTCATGAACAACTATCACTAAAGTAAAAACACAGCTGCAGATTATTTTGGTAACAACACAGTATTAAGAATCACAGTATTAAGAACAGGGTAATTTTTATAAACGTAACTATTATTTTCTCTTGTCGACTATATGTAAACATCTTTTATGTGAAATATCTTATTCAGGTGCTAAATTAACAATAACATGCACTTTGTATGATCCCTATTATATTAGAGAAAAATTAACATTTAACAGATTCTGCATGACGTATGTAAACTTTGACTTATGTATATAACTACACTGACCAAAATTATTAACGCACCACTTCTGTTTTAAACCCCATTTTTCATGAGCTAAACTCTAAGGCCTTATGTATGTACACAAAAGGCCAATTTCACTCAAATATTGTTCACAAATTTGACTGCATATTCCAGAAAGTAGAAAGTTAGAATAGCCTTATGTATGAAAAAAGTAACAAAGGCAGAAAGTAACCAAGTGACACACACACATATGTATATTTCAACCAATATATTTCTTGACGGGGGGCTAATGATAAAAGAAAAAAATCAATCATCTGTTGGTCACTATGAATTCTATAAGCAAAGAAATTTTATTACATTTACAAAAATATTTCACTGTAACAAAATCACCAGTGATGTTTTAATCCAGATTTGTGCTATATTTTGATTAATGTAGAAGTACAGTTAGACAGGCCTTTGAGTAAATTAAGTAAATTAAAAATCCCTACTCCAGAGACAAACTGTTTAAACAATGTATCACTCGTTATCACTGTTTTTACAAATACAAAATGACACAAGCAGGAAACATTGGAAAATATAGCAAGATTACTATTAGACCTGGGCTGTGGCTGAAATCAAGAGCTCAGAACTCATGAAGCGCCCTCGTGTGGTAAACAACAGTACTAATACCATCCCAGTGTGCATACTATCCATTTTACAGCATATGAATGATTAAAGGCTTCTCTGTGGACACTCTGTTTTAGATGTAGTGAGAAGACAATAATTGTCATAGATTTAATATAATAATGATTAAATGAAATTGAAGGGGATAATTGTGTTAAATACATTCTATTATTAGCCTAACCCCCATAACATTTACAACAGAAAATATTTTCATTTTTAAAACTATTTGCATTTACAATTGCTGGACATGTTTTGAGGGGGATGGAGGCTGATTATTATGTCTGTACCATTTTTTTGTGATACCACAAATTCTAGATTCTGACTGGGTATATATGGGTAATATGAGCATATTAAAACTATAATAAATCACTAGAAGCTGATGGAATAAAAGAGATGTTGTAAAAGTCTGTGGATGTATACTTGAAAAGTATACTTGAAACATGAATACATAAGAGAGAAAAACATAACCTTGTTTTCAATAGGATGTTTGAAGTATAAATGGTAACACTTTTAGATTAGTAACGCATATTCATTATTCACTAAGTGTTTCCCCTCAATAAACTCATAATTTGCCTCTTATTGATAATAAGTAAGGTATAACTGTTGTATATGATTAGTTATTTGGTAGGGTTAAGTGATCTTGGTCATGCAAAATAAAATGTGCTTTATAAATACTAACAGGCAGCCAAAATGCTTCAGTAATATGCTTGCTAAGCAGTTAATAGTTTTTCCTTGATCTGAAGTGTTATAGTATAAATCCTGCTCAAATCTATAGCTCCCAATCCCCAAATCTCATTTGTGCATATCTGTATTCAAACGTAACGCCTCAAAACTGTACCAGAATAAATGTTCAGGTCCTATTGCTTCCTAACAAATGATCTGAAGTCATTTCTATTCCAAATGAGTAAAGGCAAAAAAAAAAAAAAAAAAATACAACTTTATTTGGCAGCAAGAGAAGACATATTAAAACAATAATATAGATTCTTTATATGATTTTGACTCAAGAACAACTCTATATTAAGGATGAAACATGCTTGTTCATCCACAAAACACAAAGAAAGTCAGATCAGAGAGTAAAGTATAACATAAATTGCTTCTAATATTATCATAAACAGCTATTGGAGAGTGCAAATTTAATTCATTTGAACTTTTAGCAGTTGTTTGGCATAGTATAACATTGTTTTCAATGACACTGATTTCCACTGGCGCCCTGGGGAAAATAAATAAATATAAGATTGTCTGAAGAAAAGATCAATGTGGTCTTCACAAAGATTGATATACTGTGTTACATAAATATATGATTAATAAGAATTCACTAATTTTCATTTACCTTTTTGTTGGATTTCAGCCCTAAACTGATGGGATCCACTGGATAAAACTAGACAAAATAAATAAATAAATAAATACATACGTACATTTAATATAGCATTCATACAAAAACTACACTTGACAGTCGTTGCCAAATCTTTTTTGAATTCTCTTGTAGGTTAATCTAAACAAATTTTCAAAAATGTATAAAATGTTTTTTACAAATTCACCAATAACTATTTAAAAGGAACATTTATCAAACAATAAATATATTCACATACTGTATAATGATTAGATTATAGCATGCTTACATTACAGATGAAATTTCTGCAGCCCCTGATTTCTGTTTGCCTGTTAAAGGAAAAGCACAATATACATATTTTTTTTTTATTTAATGAAAGATTCAGTGTGGTTATGTGTTAGGATGTAGCTACAGACAGATTTAGTGCACTAGATCAGTGGTTCTCAATTCCAGTCTCTCCTAACGAGCTGATGATTTAATTCAGGTGTGTTAAATAAGGGAGACATGCAAAATGTGCACAGCAGGGGGTCCCCAGGACTGGAATTGAGAACCAATGCACCAGATGACTACAAATATACTAATACTATAATATACTAATACTAATAATACTAACATACACGCAGCAACAGCATCAACCAGTTTACAGTAGACTAGTCATATTACCATAATTTAGAAAATATTTTCCTGCATGAAACAAATGTTTTAGACATACTTTTGTTTGATACTGTAAATATTTTTATTTATTTATTTAAGTAAATTTTTTTTGCAATATGCATCTCTAAGTTTTGTAATGGAGAAAGTTACATTTAATTTTCATTCATTCATTTATCCTGAGAATTACACAATTATACATCACATCACCAACAGGCTATTTAATCCAGAATGTATAGTAATTCTGTGTTTAAAGTATGTAGTTTTAGTTACTTAGTTATTTGTTTGTTAAAATGTATTTAAATCTTTACCTTGACATAAACAAAGAGAGAAGAACACGGCCACAGTCAGCAATACTGTCCCCCCGCCACAGAACAGAATCGATGGAGTAATTTGATTCAACTCTAAAAGATTAACAATGAATATAATGAATAATTAATAATAAACTCATGTTTTGGCATATAGAGGGTTCCATAGTATAGACACCTGGATTTAGTCTTTTGGTATACTTTATATCGACATAATGGTAATACTTTACAATAAGGTGTTATTAGTATTAACTAACATGAACAAACAATGAACATTTCAATTAATTAATTAATCTTTGTTAATGTTAGTTAATGAAAATACAGTTGTTGATTGTTCATTCATGTTAGTTTACAGTGTATTAACTAATGTTAACAAACAATATAGCTTGCCTGAATGTACAAGTGATTTTATTAACACTTTAGAATAGGTAACACTTGTTAATAACTGACTTTTCCCTCTATAAATTTTTAATTTGCTGCTTATTAACAGTTAGTGCAGTAGTTGTTAAGTTTAGGTATTGGGTAGGATTAGGGATGTAGAATAAGCTCATGTAGAATAAGGCATTAATATGTGCTTAATTAGCATGAATAAATGGCTAATAATGCTAATAAGCAGCTAATAGGTGTAACCATACTTTTTTTTAACTTGTTTACACATCAGATATTACAGTTAAATTTAGAGTTAACGCTGTAGTATAGGGATCAATTCTAACTATAAGGTGCTTATTAGCATGCCTATTATTAACATATCGGCTGTTTATTAGTACTTATAAAGCATTTATTCTGCATTTATTAATCCTAAACTAATACCTAAATTCAACAATTACTTTACTAAATATTAATCAGCAGCAAATTAGAAGTTTATTAAGGCAAAAGTCATAAAGGTTAATGGCTTATTTATTAATTAGAGAATTAAACCTTAAAATAAAGTGTGACCAATTTAGTTATAATTTGTACAACAGAATGAATAAATATTCAAATCCGTTTTAGCTATTTGATCAGAGTTTTGACAGGTGTTTGTAATAAACACAAAGCTGTCTGAAAAATTAAAACGAAAAAATTGTAATTAATCAACTGGCCTTTTAAATTAAAACTTTATATTTACTTTGAAAATTAGTGAGACAGCTGGACTGCTTTTAGAATTCTGAAAATAGTGAGAATAAAAGAGGGCAATAATGTTTTTCCAGAGGTTTAGCTGCAATTTTCATCATTTACGCACCTCTTCGTTTTAAACTTTTGGAGATTTTCTTGCCATCATATTCAGCAAAGCACTGAATTTCATCAGCTTCTTTCCACTCCTCTGCAGGAACAGAGAGATGAGCTCGAGTGAATTCTGTGGCTGAATCAGTGTCATTCGTCCAGGCAGACTCGGTCCATCCAGTACGCTCATTCTCTCCAATTCTCCAGAACACATGCACCTTTGACGGGACAAGTCCAGTCACAAGACACTGATACTGTACCGATGGTGAGTTAGTTTCTTGTGTTGTGTATAAGATGGATAGTTTTGGCTCAGAATGATCTGTAGCAGAAAACAGCAAGCCAAAATGTTGCTTGTTTTAGTAACTTTGATCCTAGAAAAGTGTGAAGAGACTTCACTCCAGATTTAGGCCTACCTTTTACGATCACTCTGCTTCCACTGCCGATCATAGCCATGTTGTTATAATGACTAATGCAGAAGTACACGCCTGAACCTTTTAAGTTATTAAGAGTAAGAATGCAAGTTTTATCACCATGTTGTTGAACTTTATTCTGATGGGTAGTATCCACTATCGTAAAATTTCCAGTCCGCAGATTCAGCTTGTGCCATGTAACAGCTGTAGAGCAGTACTTAACAGACTGCTCAAATATACATTTTAATTCTACAGAACCACCGACTGAGAGGTATGTGAGTCCCGGTGACTGAGACAAGATGAACGAGTGAGTAGCTGCAAATGAGAGAATAAAAACAGCATACAGAAAATATTCTACATGATGAAATATTAAGTGAACAAGTAACTGTGATAAATGTCATAATATTGATAACTGGCTTACTTAGTACAGAAGAAATGCATAAAACCCAACAGCACATCCAGGCACCCATGTTAACAGTTTCAAAGCTCTAATGCATCTTTTAACATCACCATCTGTAACAGTCGCAATGCAGCTAGGTGCCAGTACGCAAGAAAAAACACACCAGAGGGTGGACCTTCCTAGAGCAACTGTTAAAGATTTAATCACACTGAGAATCACAGAATCTGTATCAAGATAAAGAAACTTACTGTGATAAGCAAACAGGCTGCAAAGTAGCACTTATAACATGTTTCATATACTGTTAAAGTGGTTATGGTTTGATATTGCTTTAATCACACCACTAACAATGTTTGATGTAGTTCTTAGGTCATATTGTGATGATGTATTCTGTACTTTTTTTTTTGCAATTTAGTAAAATCAGGAACTGAACTGGAATATCAAAAGCATCCTAAATTTAATTCTGAATGGAGCACAACCCTGATACAGAGACAAGAACTTCTAAAAGATGGCCATTTAGCACAGTATATTTCAGCAAATAATCTACATTGGTAAAGAAGAAAAAAGAAAAGAAAAGAAGAGAAAAGAAAAAAAAAGCAAAAATGTGCTAATGATTTTTTGCCAGGACATTTTTACAATTTTACAAACATTTACATGCAATAAAGTGCAAACTATTGGTTTAATGTATTTGTTTGTTTGTTTGTTTTTTCTATTGCAAGCTGAGAAGCTGTTCTTCTTGTCCTTTAACTCTGTTTTCTAAAAATGTTTGTACAATCTGGATGCAGTCACTTGTTTTGATCTAACCACACGGGTGTAAGAACGGCCAGTGCTCAGCACTCACACCTTCACTCACAAACTGACACTACTGTTCCTCCACCCTGTACTTCAGGCAGCTACATCTGTGTGCAGTGTCAAGCTAACTGCACAGGTCACCCGAATATGAAAATTAAAAATAGCTTGCTTTCTCCTGTGGAATGTATTTTGTCAGCCTGATCTCGTGTTTAAACGTAGGTATTAATACGTTACATTTACAAGCAAAAACCGTACATTTTCGTACGTTTTACTGTTGCTAAAACGTACAATTTTGACTTATTTTAACATTTAAAACGTACAAATGGCAACGTATTTTTTGTTAAAATACGTAAAATTGTTGCGTATATCTTTTATATAATTAAGATATTTGTATCAGTGCATTTTTATCGCTTTGTCAACAAGCAATTAAATTTTTTTGATCCCTTAACCTACCCATTTTATGGAAAATATGCATTTCTATCATTTTATCAATAAGCGATTGAGATTTTTAACCTACCCCCAAACCTAAACCTACCAATTTTTTTAGCAAATATAAAAGGATATAAAACGCAACTGATCGAAATATGCAGGAAAATAACAATTTTCATCTCTGTACAGTGTAAGGAAAACATAACAGACAGATAAATGTAATTACAATCACTTATTTATTGCACAAATGTCAAAAACAGTACCAAAAGTAACCTAAATGATGATGTTTTGCAGCCTCAGTCCTCTCTGGTGGAATACAGTAGGTTTGTGCAAGGTCCAAAGCAGAATATAGGCCTATGTTGTTAATCGCTGAAAATATTATACAGATTATCTTCCCGATCCTCTCTCAGTGAACTCGCGAAGAGTTATCATTTCATATGAAGTAATGTTAAACAGTTTAATAATGCAGTTGCAAACAAAGTCATTGATATGACAACTAAAAAAAACCCCATAAAAATAATAAGATTAACGCCGCGATTTCAGTATTCATCAGGATCCATTTTTAGGTGTAGTCAATATGTCAGTTTTGTACGTTAAAAAGCTGAAAATACATAAGAATTCGTACATTTAGATGCTGAAAATACATCAGTATTGTACGTTTTAGTGCCTGTAAAAACGTATGTAAATGTACGTTTTATAGAACAACATTTTACGTAAAATGCATACAAATTATCATGAGATCAAGTTGTTTTTGTCCATGCAGTGTTATTTAACATTGTTGAACATGAAATGAATACAGCTTTATGTAACAGAATTTTTCTTTTGGGGGTCAGCTCTTCATTTCAGTATGACATTTTGCCAACATAATCATAAAAAACACATACACTTTAAATACACAATGTACAATTATATTGCTTTCTTAATTTAAAATGTAGCTACAGTCACTAATCCTAACCATAAAATATGTCAATAGTAAAAAATATGTAAAAATATGTAAAAAAGAAAACATAGGTAGCTATTTACAATTTTGCTCTAATTCAACTTTATATGTAAAAGTTAACATAAACCAATTTTTCATTATGCTTTCAAAATGCTTTGTTAATACAGATATTTTATTTACCAACTGCATTTGTTTATAATTTTTCATAGCATTCTTAGTGTGGTTATTTATATATTGCAGGGATGCAGGGAAAGACATTACATTACATGACAATACAAAAACATAATTCAAACAGTTTCATATCAAGGCTTAAATAATGAAAGTGGATTTGCTGCAGAAATGGACAGTGAAAGCAGGTTTTCAGTTCTGTTTCCTAAGAGCTTTGTCTCTTCTAACATCCTGTTATGCAGCTTCTGTCTAACCACAAGCTGTCAAATGAGAGTATGAAGGCTACAGCAAGAGGCCGTACATTTTCCTGTTTCATACACAGTGGATTTTCAAACCGTCAAAAAAAAAAAAAAGATTATATATGACAAAGATTTCAAATAAATGTTACCGCCTTGATTATTATTTATTATAGGCTATAATAATAAAAATAAGCATTACTATAAGATGATTTTTTTTTCATTTTAATATTTAATTTTGCAAAGAAAAGTTGCGCACATAAGGGATGTAGAACAGATTTTCAGAAATCGCTCTAATTTGCTGATATGCTGCTCAGGAAACATATACTGTTATGATCAGTGCTGAAAATGGTTGTGCTGCTTCATGTACTAAATAAATATTTGACAGGGTTCTTTAACAGAAAAGTATATATAAAATTATATGTATACCTGTTTGTAAATGGTGAAGTCCTACAAAGGGCCAAAATTAAGCCCATTTACATTAGGACAAATTTTTATTAGAGAAAAAGAAAAGACAAAAAACAAAAAACACACACATAGCCTATAAAACCAGCTCATAACTAATAAATATTCATGACCATGGACATTATAACATAAGAAGAAAAACAGATTCCACTGATGTTAGAAACAATATCTAACAATATATTGACTTTCTGAACTTTTATATTATTTATTCTTTTTTTTCAGCTTACTCCAACATTTTCTTCTCCACACTGGAAAAAAAGAAGAAGAAGAAAGAAAATCCCAGGAATGATCTTTATAAGCAATTATTGCAAATTCTACTTTTGCATTACCTTTATTCTTTTGATGGACTAACGTCCTGATCGATGGGATCCCCTGAGAAACGCTATACAAAATAAGGACCATAAAATAAAGACCATAAAATGCAAGAAGTACTGGTCTATAAAATTGGTTTCATTAAAAGTTTGCAAAGCATTTCTCAGTTGCAACTTTCTCACGCTCTTATAAGAATGTTTTGCTTGAAGAGTTTGCTCATATTTCTATTTGCCAGTAAATAAATATAACGAATCAATATTGACAACTGGATGCCACATTTGAGCAGTCTGAATCAAGTGATCCAGAGCCATGTATTAAAAATGAACACTTTTATAGTTTCTCCATATATTTTTTTTTATTTCTGTGACATTCATGACCATCTGTCTATATCTTCAAAAGGGGACAAAAAGCTAAAGTAAGTGATATAAAAGTCCGAATCATTTGAGGACAACAACTGAGAGGAACAGACCAAAATTTAAGCCATCATTACTAAAAAAATCTCTGTTCTACACATTTGAACTGAAGTGTCTGCATTCAGTTAAATATTGCGACATACGCCAGAACACACAATAATGCCAAAGATTTTCAGTCTCAGTTTGTTTCTCGCAAGACTTTAGAAGACTTAGAAAATAATGCAAGTCACATTTTAATATACTTTTTATTACCATTTATTTGTTATTCATTTATTTGCTTTACTTTTTTTTTTTGACACTTAAATAATGCTAAAACTTTTACCAATATTATTAATAAAAGCAACATGCCTACATCGCATTCTTCAAGTTTCATGAAAAATATTTTCATGAATAATATGTGATACATATTTTAAGCTTGTTTATTATTTACGAAATAGTCATTCTGAAACAGCAGGAACAGTCTTTTATAAGACATTCAGAAAAAGAAAAAAAAAAAGGTTAGTGATCCAGTTCAATGTTCATCATCTTCATTTCTGTCTCTTACCATAGCAGATGAATTCTCTTCTCTCAGTGTGTTCTGTTTACCTGATAAATAACAAATAAATAAACACATTCATTTATCTGCTGCTTGACTATTTCTTAATGTAATATAGCAATTAAATGCTGCATTATCACATTCGATTATACAGCTTCAAAAACTCATTTTACCATATGAAAGTTTGCGGTGGGCATCTTTTCTTGTGAGCCTAAAATGAAAAATATTTTACAGGTTGTTGAAGTTATTTTGTATTACATTAGTTTAGAAATTTTTAAGTTTATAAATGTTGTAATACTAACCGTCTGGATGTTTTGGTCATCATCATATCTGAGAATTATAATGAAGAAAATAAAATGAATGCCAAGATGTGTCATATAGTCAGCTGGACAATTTCACCAATGCGTTTTCAATTGATTTCAAAATTACTGATTGATATAACTGATAGAATTTTTGCTTCTGCATTTGTTTATGAAGTATGCATATTTATAACATACACATTTTCTATGTAAACCAGCATGTGAAGTATTTTATGGTAAAAAGCTCTAATACTTTTCATATCTAACTAACCAGCTAAATAAATAAACAAGCTTGTCATAGGCCTATATGTATTTTTTTAATGATATTTTTAGTATTTACAACAGTGTATGCTAGGCATACAAGATCAGTAAAGCATTAAATTCTTACCTCTGTATAATCCCACAGCCATAATTACGGTTATAATTATGGTCAGAAACGCTGCCACACAGCCCGTGTACATGAGCCATGAGTAGATTTTAGGCTCGGTTTCTGAAATATAGCAAAGAGTAGATGAACTAAAACTAGATACATAGCTAAAGTTCATTAATAACCATAACTGTACCATGCTGCAACATAAATAGGGCAGTGTTTTCATCATTATAATCTATATAATTTTTCCCAATTCTTGTAAGTTGTTGGTACAAGCGTTTATACTCGATTTCATGATATTTTAATTTCTTCTAGAATTTTTCGAACTGGAAAAAATATATAGCTACTTAGTCTAAATGGATTCATATTTTTACAATGTCAGTCATAGACCTGTCCATTTTCCTGTTCTCTAAGACATTCATCATTTACGCACCTCTTCGCATCAGAGTTTTGGAGATTTTCTTGCCATCATATTCAGCAAAGCACTGAATTTCATCAGCTTCATTCCACTCCTCTGCAGGAACAGAGAGATGAGCTCGAGTGAATTCTGTGGCTGAATCAGTGTCATTCGTCCAGGCAGACTCGGTCCATCCAGTACGCTCATTCTCTCCAATTCTCCAGAACACATGCACCTTTGACGGGACAAGTCCAGTCACAAGACACTGATACTGTACCGATGGTGAGTTAGTTTCTTGTGTTGTGTATAAGATGGATAGTTTTGGCTCAGAATGATCTGTAGCAGAAAACAGCAAGCCAAAATGTTGCTTGTTTTAGTAACTTTGATCCTAGAAAAGTGTGAAGAGACTTCACTCCAGATTTAGGCCTACCTTTTACGATCACTCTGCTTCCACTGCCGATCATAGCCATGTTGTTATAATGACTAATGCAGAAGTACACGCCTGAACCTTTTAAGTTATTAAGAGTAAGAATGCAAGTTTTATCACCATGTTGTTGAACTTTATTCTGATGGGTAGTATCCACTATCGTAAAATTTCCAGTCCGCAGATTCAGCTTGTGCCATGTAACAGCTGTAGAGCAGTACTTAACAGACTGCTCAAATATACATTTTAATTCTACAGAACCACCGACTGAGAGGTATGTGAGTCCCGGTGACTGAGACAAGATGAACGAGTGAGTAGCTGCAAACAAAATAATAATAAAAACACGTTTAAAAATCTTTCTGAGTTGTGTATTATGACTAGAATAGTTATTAAATAGTTAAACTCTTTGAAATTAACAAAAGTACATGTGATAAAATGTTATTAGCTAAAAAAGGCAGGCAAAATGTCAAAACTTACTGTGTGAAGCAAAAAAGCAAATACATAATTGCGTCCAAATATGCGTCCAAGTACCCATGTTTATATTTATAAGTGTCTAGGAAAAACTGTCTGCTGATGAAGCTTCCACTTTTAACTTAACAAGGCAATCATACAATGAAATGCCTCTCAGTTTGACTGAAAACGCCATGCAAGGAGAAACAAAATAAGAAAAACCTTACAAGTCTTCTGTGGGTGGGTCCTCATTGCCTGTATAAATCATTGTGCAAAAGCTAGGCCTGCAACTGTTAATGTGGATCGAAAGACCTGTTTACATTGTGTATAAGTTACTCTTGAAGATTAGATATTCTTGCCTCTTAAGATTGCTAATTAGTTATACTGGTCATGATGCTCTTGGAAAACATTTTGCCAATGATAAAATAACTTGCTACATATGTTTAATTTGAAGTTTTAGGAAATGGGGTCATTGGGCTATATTACATGCATCTCCTCCCAAAATGACTGCTTAATACACTTTTCTGTTGCTTTATTATAGTTTCCTTACTTTGGAAGAATAATGTGTCAGTCTGCTAAGGCCTGTTAATATTTGTCATTCCACACATGATCAAGATATAACCAGAGGCCAAAAAGGACATTGTAATGCTGTGGTGTAGTGGTAGTGATAGAGGTTTGATGTTTCAGGTTCATATATCATATATCATCCACAAAGTCACTGCTGCTCTATATTGCAGTGGTTCTCTGTGTTGCATAACTCTACAGATTTTTATCCAGAAAGGTCAACGCAGACTGAGCAGGTGTTCTTCTTGCCGGTTGATTCTCCTGAATCTGACGGTCTTGCTGTAATTCTGAATGCAGTCGCATGTTTTTGATCTAACCACACGGGTGTGAGATGAAAAGAGCAGCATGGTAAGAGAAGAACGGCCAATACTTAACGCCCACACCTTCACTCGCTTACTGAGCCTGAGACATTTCTCCACCATGCACTTCAAATATCCACAAATTACAAATTTAAGCAATAAACAGGTAACCAAAATAATAATAATAATAACAATGACAAACAAAATGAATCCATTATACCATTAGGAATATTATAAATTCTGTGTCTATT
>JAUMHE010000072.1:3595979-3609811 GCA_032359235.1 Enteromius mattozi
CTCAGAGTCACTTTGGCACTATGCCTAAAATTTGTAGTGGTGCTGTGCGAAAACGATTTCGTCTATCGACACGAAATCCATAACTTTTTGCCAGCATGGTCGGAAGATGATTATAGTCAAATTTGGTGCAAATCGGACGAACGATCTAGGAGGAGTTTGAAAAAGCAGATTTTCAACATGAATCAAAATGGCGTGCAGGAAGTTCAGCCAAAATTAGCAAAATTGGTATCAGTGTTTTTGCCATGATCCAAGGAATCTATCAAAATCAGTTTCATTACAATAAGCTAATGCAAACAAGTGTTATTGGCATTTTTTGGAAATGTTAATGAATAGTTTATTACTCTTGACCAATAGGTAGTGCTGTAACCAAAATGGTGTGGCGTGGTCAGTGTGACGTGATGATGTCACAAAGTTTGGTGTCAATATGTTAAAAGTTTCACTGAGAAACAGATGAAGATGAAGATTGGCATCTGCAAGACATATTCATCGATACGCCAAACAAAAACCGTTTCGTGTATCGACTTAAAAAACCATAACTTTTTGCCAGCTTGGTCTAAAGATGACCGAGTCCGAGAAGAGAACATCAGAACATTAAGAAAACATATTCATAAAGTTGACAACGCAAGTGCTGCAAATCCTCACAACATGCAAACTAAGAAACGCGCTGCATATTGCGTGGACCGCAACGGAAATGTTTCAAGGGGAGCCAAAAAAGTGACGGACCCGCTGAGATTTGCATTTCCTGGGATTATTCTGCAGTTTATTTTGACAATTAATGAAGCACTGCCAATTTATTTTCAATAACCTTGAAATTATATTCGTTAAGGATATTAAATTAAGTTAGCCAGCTGATATAATGATGTTTCACAGTTAATTATGGAATTCATCATATTATTTAGGCTAATAATATCCAAAAGACAATGAAATCACTCAATCAGGGTGTAAAAAAACAAACAAACTTGCCTTTCACCAACAACTCCACTGACACAAATGAAAAAAAAAAAGTATTACATTGATTTTTTATTATATATTATTTTAATTATATATTTACCTTGTGAGAAATGGGCTGCGATTGAGCGTAATAAATATCAATTTTGCACATATATCCTTATTTTCACAACATAAAAAAGAATACAACTAATGCATAAAGATTTTATTTATATAGCTAATTAATGCAAAATAAATCATAAAAACATTCGCTGCTTATATACATTTAATGATTTATGCAACAGATAAATATTAATAATAAACTCAGGGAAATGCAAACACCGATCTTTTAATGAATGCAAACTTACCATAGGCTACATTATCTTAAATTGTGCAGTTAGTTGTTATCCAGTAATAAAACACACATGGAGAATTTTATCAGTTTGACAGTTACAACCGTATAAACAGCAGTCAGAACAAAATCAACTTTTTAAAATGTACAGTATTTAATGCATAATCAAAAGAAGAAAGGCGTTCTCCGCGTTGTATCTTGATTAATTTTCACACAGAGGTACGCAATAATGTAGGGAGGATGTTTTCTCTTGTCTTTATTATTCTAAATCCGCTATTTAATTTTAAAAAACTTTAATTATATATTTAGCCAAGTTTCGTATGCAAGTTTCCCTTGCAGTGAATGCGAGCCGAAGCTCACCGGCGCCATCTTGTGCATCAGGTCCATATTACAGCTGGTCCGTCACTTTTTTGGTTCCCCTTGAAACATTTCCGCTGTGGTCCACGCAATATGCAGCGCGTTTCTTAGTTTGCATGTTGTGAGGATTTGCAGTTCGTTTCTTCATTTGCACGTGTTGTGAAGATTATGCAACATAATACATAATTATTGCTTCATCCAGTGAAAAAAGCAATAGAGGACTTTTAGCCATGAAGAAGGAACAGTTTGTGGACTTTCAAAAATGCAAAAATTCTCCAAATCTGTTACTTTTGAAGAAACAAACTCATCATGTATATCTTGAGTGCGAGTAAATGTTCAGCAAATATTTATTTTGGGGTTAAAGGAGTTAATATGTTGTCCGCTAGACGGCGCTGTTGCATGGCGTCTCATAGGTTTAGCACCGCTGGCCTGTCGGTACGGCGTTTACTTGATGAACAGCGTGTACACAATAGATAGAGAAAGACGCGCGTTCACACGAGCTACATTTGAAGGAAAGAGCGAGCTGTGTCACCAAACACAGACTTAAACTTACTTGTAACGTCAGTTCGTAATTCAAAACAGACGGAGGACTATCATAACAGCACCGGAGCGCAGCATAACGTTAACAGATCCCGGAGAAGCACATTTTTGATGTGAGTATGAGCTCGTTGCACAGTCGAAGAGAAATAAATGGGTCGTTCTGTGTATTTTACAATAAGAAGGAAAAGACATGAGCAAATCCAAAAGTTAACATAGAGGCAATAACTGATAGTAAAGTATCTTATGTTTGTGGAGAGCGCGGACGGTTATCCAAATAACTGAGTTGAGCTGTATGTGCGATGTGAACTTTTGTTAAACAAACATTGACTGCGGTGGGTTAATGAATGTGTGTTCAGTGTAACGTTAGAAACTTCGTCCCTAAAACAAAACAAAAACACTGAACGAGAAAGAAACACGTGCCCTGTATGTCTGCGCAAGCAGGATGTGTTTTTCGGTCTTGCCTGGTTAAGTTGCTTGTTCTGTTGTAACGTGTGCTTGCAGAGTCTAGAATGCTGCTTTTTGTGCCTTAAACTAACAATTATTCAGGTCTTGTATACAGTAGATAAACCACGTAGGTACAGGAGCACATTAAGTTTGTTTTGAAAGGCATAGGCCTACGTCTGTATAATTCACATATCCTTTATAACACTAGATGTTAGTTCTGAATATCAGGCTAATGTTTTCATGCATATTGTTCGTTGGACCTGCAGTAATGCATTGTTTACTAATTCAGTTAAGTAGGTGGTTAATGTTACCTGACCTGTTAGTGTTGAAATACTAGCCAGTTTGTTCACTTGTTTTATTCTGAAAAACGCTCCAGTAGCGTATTTTATTATTCAGTCAAATTAATTTGAAAATGATCAAAGCTGTCCTGTTAATATTGTTCACAGGCCCAAATCAGCTGTGCTGTGCTGTGCCAATTGTGTAGGTGTCAGTCACTTTCTTTTTAGTTATGTTTTCATTTCTCTCTCGAAACGCATCAGAGTTTGCAGTATCACTGGCTATTTTTGTTTGCAAGATTTTATTCATTAAATGCGTATAATATGATGTGGCGTTCTTCTCAAAGGGCTTCCTAACATGACTGTTTTAGTGCTAAACTCTAGTGCTTCAGCAGCACACTGGCTCATACACCTCATAACATCACTGCTGCCTGGTAATCACATCAGCTGTAGTCATGGCAACTGCACATGGGACTGAAAGCTTTCACTGGGAGAGCAATTTCTTCTCCTTCACTGACTCTTGCTTTTTCTCCACGGGCTGCGTGTTACCTGCTTGCACGCAAATGCCACCACCGTTTATTCCTCAGGGTATCGCTGAATGCTCTTCCGGAGGCAGATTTTTCCGCTTCATCTTTACGTAATGCTTATGTTGATGCTAATGGCTGTTTTTTCCCATTAAGCTGTGGGGTTTTTTTATACTCATTAATAGTTTTTGCATTGCAACATAATTCTCAATGTAAGTTATATTTTTCGTATTTTCTCTTCAATTCTCATTATCGTGATGCAAATAAAAAGTCATTCTTTGTAGTTTTTCACAGTACTTAAATATATTAATACTTCATGGTATTATTTAATGCTATACTATTTCAACATTATGTAAGCTTTTTTTGCTCCGTACAATTACTCCGTTACAGTTATGAGAATAAATAGTGACAGTAACAGGAGAAGATTATGAGAGTAATTAATTGGAGATAAAATATACATGCTTATGTACGTATTTGCTTATTGAGTTATATCAAGGCTTTCTTAAACTGAAATTCAAGATGCAAAGCTAATAATAAATTTATATATATATATATAATTATTTCGCTTGTTTTTATGCATGTGTGGACCAGTTAAACCTCAGTGGCAACTATAGCTTATAAAGGGAAACATTTTGGCCTTGGGGACCCCAGTCCTCAGAAGTCTGTGCTTCATCATGTTCTTGAGACTGGATTTTAGCCTCCACTCTTTGCTCTTGATGATTTGTCAGCTGTAACAGTAACATGTTTTTGGGGTTTTTTTTGTGCTTCAACGATGTCCATTCATAATTTGTCCTTTATCATCAGTGGTTCTCAAAACCATATCCTAAAAAGGACCTACGGGAAGTTTACACCATGTGAAATGACATCTTGAAGTAATGGGTGAGAGGCCACAGTTTACATCTCCTTTTTTATAATGCATATGGATGTGAAATGAGTGTCAAATGATCTTACAGTAAACAAGAAGAGGAACCCTGTCAGTTAAATGAGCCGTTGTTTTATCATTAGATCGTTTGACCCTGTACAGGGCTTTGCTGGAGAATTTGTGTGTGTTTTTGCACCTATAGCATGACAGACATGTTGATGTATGTTTAAAACATGGTATGGAAAGGCATGGAGTATGCTGGTTGTGATGTAAGGTTTGTTGTGTTTATCAGGCTTGCGTGACTTACTACGCTAGAGGTGTCACCTTTCAAGCAGTCCTGACACGAACATTGACGCAGGGTATTATTTATGTATTATTTATCAAGTATCTGAGGGCGTTTTTGCACGTGTTGTTTTCGGTTGACTTCTCACTTAGTTTTGAAGCAAGACCAGGAAAAAATGTATGTCACAACTGTCCCTAGTTTGACTGTGGAGTAGATATTTTTGTACCAGTTTGATCTTACTTCTGGCTCTGTGTGTAAACCTAGACTTGTCCAGGAATAGACAATGGCAGAGATTTTAAGGGTTTTGCTGAAACATACTCTGACTATGTAAACTTTATTTTAGAGAGGCATTCTTCTTAAACTGTCAGTTGCAAACAAAATTAAAGTAGATTATAGGTGACCTTGAAGTGAAGTTGGAAATATGATAATTCTGAGTTCTGAGCAATATTTTAAGTGGCAAACTGAATTTTTGATGATGAATTGAAAGGGGCATGTTAATTTGAAACATTCTGCAATGGCAATGATGTATATAAAAAGGGAGAGATGTTAGTAAGTGCATTGTAAGCAAATTATTCACTTAATTTTAACAGTTCATTTATAAAAAATAAGTTTTGGGAAATGAGTATGTTTTATGATTTTGAATTTACATGTTACTTTATGGCTCAAGTGAGTGTTCAAAACCTGGGAAAAACTGGCCGCAAAAGAACGAAGGTGACGTAATTTCAGAATGCACCAACTGCGACCAGATAGCACTCTCCCAATATTATAAACCTCTTCTGTCAAAACAGGAATCCCTATAGAGCTCATGTGTAATGTTGTCAAACTAGATCACAAACTCTTATGGTTTTCCTCACTCTTCAGTAGATTGCGACGCGTTCATCAGACCTGTTTTCACACAGAGGATTGCTATCTGGCTCGATCTGCCATGATGCTTAATCAGATGTGAATGACTCTGTTGTAACATTCAGCGTCTGCTGTCATATGATGGAAGTCAAGACATGACATTAAAAACCGATTACTGACAGCTGAGTGTCATGCAGTGGATAAAGACTGGAGTATTCAGCCCTACTTCTAGTTTCAAATGTCCGTCAAACTGGAAAAGTTGAAAGCATAATCTGGTTTATAGCATTAGGCTGTCAATGACTTTGGATTGGATGTTTTGGTGGGGCTGTCAGTGTTAACTTAAAGGGTTAGAGTAGTTCACCCCAAAATTAAAATTCTGTCATTAATTACTCACTCTCATGTCGTTTTAAACCCGTAAAATTTTTGTTCATCGATTTCTGGATTGTTGCCAATATCTGAAATGCCGATAATTTTCTACTCATTTTGGCCTATAGCCGATGCTTATACGATATATATTTATTTTTCATTTTGGTTAGTTTTTATCAAGAATTTATTTGTTAGAATTAAATAAACAATGTAAAGTTATGTTATAATGAGAGTACACTGAAGATTTTAAAATAATTATAAATAAACTATAGGCTATATATTAATCGCTGCTAGGGGTATATCGATTTGCGTATTGTACGATTCATGGTAATTTTCCAAATCATAGTGATCATCTCTATCCCCTGGTTAGAGTGCGTGTCAAAGGGACAAGTGCATTGCAAAGGACTAAATAATGGCACGCACATGCTCTGCTCACTCAAGTCTCCACTAACTAGGTGAGAAGGATGATCATTTGGATGATTTGGAAAATGACAATGAATTGTTACACCCTTAAACACTGCATTTTTTTTCCCTGGATATTTTCCCATTGCAACCAAAATGTTTTAAAAGCCCTGTATAGGACTGTAACAATGTTCTTTTATGAGCTGGTCCTGAGACATGAATCATGTCGGAAGTATGACTAACTGAAACCGATGGTACACACCAACTCTTCTTCACAAATGTCCATTTAGGGAACTAAACTTTCCATAATTCTTCTTAAATGGATGTTCAATTTAATGCGTCTAACCCTAGATAAAAGGAAATCAAATCTGTGGTCATCACACTACCTAGGAAGCGATTAATACGTTTTAATGATAATGACTGTCAGAGTAGTGTTTAGGAAATAAGGTTGACCTTCATGCTGTTCAGGTGAAACAAGTAGCCTTTTATTTAGAGAACAGTCTTGTTGCTTGTGCTGTGTATATTGTAAACTAGTTTACTGTTTAGTAACACAATTTGGCTAATGAAGGACACTTACTAAGACAATCTTTACTACTGCAAAGGCTCATACTCTGTTAATATTGCTTGTAATCATATTTGTCATGTTACACCGTGTCCTAACTACACGCAACGCAACAAGATTCCAGCGACAATCAATTTGAGTGTCCACACTAGATGCAATGTGACAGAATCAATCCAATATCACAGCCAATCCGAGGTGTGCATGGACGGGCTCTCTCTGAAAACTCAGTGCTCTCACAATGAAATGGATACGTTTACAATCTAATTCATAAATATTAAAGCTTTTTAACATCATTAAATGTACGTACAGAGTGACTGATAACATCTCTGTTATGGAATACACTCGTTAACATGGAAAATATACATTTTATCGCGTGTTGTGGTGTTAGGACATGGTGTTGCTTGCCATTTGTATTACACACTTGAATGAGTTTGGAGGGATGTGTCATTATAAGTGACTCATGTACAGACATATGATTTTAATCTGGCAGATAATGAAACAGTTGGGGGGAAAAAATCTTAAAGACCAATAATGGGTTCCTTGCTGCTGTCACCTGTTGGTTTGCTTACTTGGGATTTAAAAGACACTAGCCAATTAATTTGATTTAACTGGATAGCCAATGGATTATGAATCGGTATCTACATATAAATGTTGATTTTTAAAAAAGCATCTACCAACCTAGAAGACGTGAAAAAGAACAACCCAGAATTTTTTTTTCAAAAGCTTATCAAAAAAACTAAAAATGATGTAGAAAGGGCATCTTATTATAATATTACTGCTAGGGCTCCAGGATTCCTGCTAAAATGTGAATTGAGATCAAGGTTCTCATTTTTAGCAAAGTTTATTGTGAAGTATGAAAAAAAACAAAAAAAAAAACCCAGTACATTTAGTATAATAAAGTGCTGGAGTAAACAAAATAGTCTCTTTTCTTTATTTTAGACCCCTTAAAGTGAAATATAGTGCTGCAGCTAACGATTATTTTGATAACCGATTAGTTGGCTGATAATTTTTTTCGATTAATCAGATTTTTTTTTGTTTTTTCACTAAAAAACAATTCCACGTTCTACCCAATGCCCTTCAAACAAACGTGTCAACTGAATGCAATGAAAACAGTGCTTAACAATTTATTAGACCATCTGTCATAATAAATAAAACACACAAATATTTTAGTAATCTGTCAAAAAAGAAAAAAATCTAAAAATGATATTGTCATTAATTGGGCAAATAAACTAAGTAGGCTAGTATTTATTCACAGAATACCAAAAATGGCCTCCTATGCCTGTCATAACAGCTTGCATTCTTGCTAGCATTGTTTAGCTTGCAAGTACTTTTTGACCGTAATTGGGTATCTGGAAAAAAACACTATAAAATGCTTGACTGTTTTTTTTCCCTGCCTTTTTTCATGGATTATAACAACAATTACTATATTATAGCATTAGAAATAACCAACTAATGTTACTAAAGAGCTATTGGAGAACTAACCAATTCACTAAGCTAAAAATACTTACATAATTTGTTAAAAACCTTTATAGAAATCTGTTTAATGTGTTAAGCACTGTGACTCTAGTTTAAATCTCTACATTAAAAAAAAAAAGAATAAACTTAATAAAGATGAATAAAACAAACTCCGTGTTAGCCAATAGGTAAGAGTAATGTTCTTCTGAAACACACTTAGACTTTGATCACAGTTACGTCTCATTTCTTTATCTTTTAAATGGCGTCGCTGTATCCCTGTACAGTTCCTACTCTCATAAAATACATGAACTTCATGTTTATTTTTTTAGCATTTCATTCTGTTTCCTCCACTATTTTTAGATGCATTTTGTCCATAGAAATGCCTTATTCAGTGCTGTAATTTGACACCATCTGCTGAAGTCGGATGTGCACTGTGGGCAGACCCAACTAATCGATAATGAGAATCGCTGTCGATTATTTTCATTACCGATAATTAGCAATTTTTGCTCTATTTGGCACAGAATGTGGACATTAGTGTTGTTAAGGCCAAAGTAGGCTATACTTGTGACAAAAACTTGACAATGGAGCAGCAGCTCTTTTACATTTCAAAAGACAGGCACGTAAACAGGGTGTTTCTGCTTCCACTCATAATAGGCAATTTTCCTGAAAATCCACCTCATGTGAACATATAAATATTTTTGTGCTGCATTTTTATGAGGTTAGCTGTATTTTCAGTTCGCAATTTCAATTTGTGCAATTTGTAGGATAATAGGAATGCAGCTACTGATTCTGTTACTTTAAAAAAAGCTGCTTTCTCTGTTGTATGAAGTGCAGTATAAACAAAGGTGACTTGACTTGACCAAGTCACTCCAATAACCGCAAGAATTATCATCCACATAGCAATGCCTGGCATCATGTAAAATATATAATCCCATTACATGTGACCTTAATGAAAGTCATTGGTTTTTTTTTAAATTTAACTGAAAACAGCTTTTTTTTTCTATTTTTTGTTATTGTGTGGGTCATTGACAAATAAAAGTGTCCAGGATAAAGAAATTAATTATTTGAAAAATGTACTTTAAAACACGCCAAATTCTCTTTGTATACATTTTTTGTTCAATATGGTTTTAAAAATGCTTTTTCAAGAACAATCCAAAACTTATCACACAGTGTAACCATCAACTAATATCCTTAGTACAGCTCACCCTGAGATGTTATGCTCCCAAAAACAGTAAAAAGAATTTCTAATGTAAGTAAAAAAATTCTCCTGAAATAGGATTTATTCAAGTCATTATATTTTTTTAATGAATGAACGATCAGGATCATTGGTCTCTGTATGAATGTGTTATGGTCAAGAGTGCATGTCACGTCAACAAGTGTTTAGTAAATCTTGGTTTACCCAAGCACAAGACACAAGTCACCATGTTTCTGTTCTTGGCTCACAGGGATTTCCATCAAACAGTCATTAGATAAGACATGATTCAACATGATTTATCCTGAAAACCCTTCACCTATATGTGTGTGTGTGTGTGTGTAAATAGCTGTATTGTATGGTGGTCTCTTTTTCAATAGTATGAATGTTAAATGCAACTTAAATTTCCCTCCCTGCTTAAGGATGAAGGCAGTCATGTGCTGATGTGTGTAGTCTCTTGACTGTTTCTTAAGCTTATGCAAAATATTGAAAGAGGAAGAGGTGATTGAGAGGAAGTGATGACTCGCCTACTGATTTCTAACTCTCTTAAATTTTCTGCTCAGATGAGATGACGGCAGACTGCTTTTGTTTGAAGCGGTGTCCCTGTGGGCTACTCAGCGCTGATAGGACAGGAGCAGAACCCGACAGTGACAGATAGAACGGTCTTTGTCTTCAGCTCATCTGTGGTGCTCAGCAGCTCCTGGATGTCCATCAGGATGGTGCATTCAGCGTCACTCTGTGCCTGTCTGTCTCTTCTGACTGTCCTCAGCTGTAATTCTCATGTCCTCCCCCGACTCTCTTTTCCTATGGGTAAGGCTTATTTTTAAACTTGTGAAGATTTTCAACTGCAATTTGGAGTATCTTTTTGTTTTTTGTGTATGTGTGTGTATGTGTCGTTAAATAACTTGTAAAAAAAGTAACTTTGTGAGCTGTTGTGCTGCTTAAGTTAAGCATACGCAAACATAGCCTAAGTATGCTTTACATTCTCATATCAACATTGTAACTAAGAAAGTATATTTTAATAGCATGAATGTAGGGGTGGGCGATATAACCAAAATCTTCTATCACGGTAGAAGCAATTTTCTACCTCGGTAACGATATATATCACGATATATCAATTTGTATCTGAAAATGCATAAATAAAAATTCAAACACAAAGAAACTATTTCATATAATGTAATTTTATTTAAACTGAATTGCAGCAATACTTTAAGTAAAAATAATTTTTGATTTGCTCAGTATTTTGACTTTTTTGCACCCTCCGATTCCAGATTTTCAAATAGATGTATCTCGGCCAAATATTGTCCTATCCTAACAAACCATGTATCAATAGAAAGCTTATTTATTGAGCTTTCACATGATGTATACATCTCAGTTTTGTAAAATTTTACCTTATGACTGGTTTTGTGGTCCAGGGTCACATATGTGTTACGGTTTCAACCAGGAAGCAATAGAACGCAGAAGTAGTTAAACAAATAACTCTTCTTTATTTACTAAGATCACATAGGACATAAGTTGAAATCATATAACAAGTAGACTGGACCGAGCACATATGGAAGAATGCACTTTAAATACAAGACATAACGAGGGGAGAACTCAAGACACCTGGGGAACATGGCTGGGAACAAATTAACACAATGGTCACATCAAGGACAGGACAACCAAATAAGGGCAAAGGCGGACATGTGGGGAAAAACCAAGACAGAACACACAGAAATTGCGACGAATCATGTGTATATGAAATATCAGATGACCCACGTATGTCAAGTGCATTAAATGCGTTAATAATTGTATTGCGTTGTGTTTTTAACTAATTAATTGATCAAATTAATTTACCAGCCCTAATAGATATAGATATATAGCTATTCTATAATTAAGTAATGAAATGTCAGTAGTGTTACAGCTTTTTTTATTTTTTAACGAGGCATGACAAAATATATCATAAATTTGAAATTAGGTCTTTTTTAAAAATTTAATTTAACGGCCTTTTAGAATGTGGAATGACCCTAGTGCACTTGGTTTAGCCATGCACTACAGAGACTGGTACAAGTACTTATTGAATGACTTGGATTAGATGAGATGCTTAGCTGTGATTATTCCAGCAAGACCTGCAAGAACATGGCTAGTAGTTTTATGTTTCAGATACAGTGTATGCAATGTGCAAGTTAAATGTATGATGTCATAATAATCATTACTGTGCATTGTTACATTAGAGCAGCAAGTTAATTATTTTAAGTATGTGATTATAAAAAATAGTGATCAGTAAATTATAAAAAGTAATCCTTATTAAATAGAATGCATTATTTGATAAAGATTTTGCAGACATTAAGCACTTTATTGTTTCCAACATTGAGTCAGTCTGATTCAGTTTGACCATTAGTTTGCACAAAATGTTCATCCACTTTTATCATTTGTTTATTTTTAACATCCAACCAGGCTGGAAATGTTAGTCCATTAAAATGCTTTCTCTTGGACAATGATTTAGTTTTTCAATAACAAGACAAGATAACGAGCAAAAAGCCTAAGAGAGGTCATAAAAACAAATATTGTTTCATGTAGTCCATACATGTTGTTCTGATTAGAAAGCATCAGAAGTAAGAGGAATGAAAGAACCTGCATGGACCCTCTTTAGAGGAAGCGTCTGTCATTCTCAATGGAAGATATCCTGAAATGGCCTCTTGATATATTAAGGTTTCATTTCTCCTGTGGCCTTACGGTAACTTACACAAGGCCGTTCTCTCAGGTTATTAAAATCTAGGAAATTGCAGCAGACTTTATTGGCATATAAAGCTGTCATTGATTTGACACATTTGTATTTTTTTAATAATACCGTTATTATATGTTAGCTTAAGGAGTTATTTAGAAAACGTTATATTTTAAGGATCATTTGATGAATAGAAATCAAATTTCAAATGTTACAATGCAATGTGTCCTTGCTGAATAAATGGTCAATTACTTAAAAAAAATTGCTGACCATAAACATAAGAACAGTAAAAAAAATAAATAAATAAATACAGTATAACATGTCTTATTTAAAAGTAATAATAATTAGATACTATATAAAATATAAAACAAAGTAAACATCGTGATACTGATTTGAAATTGTTTTTTGGTACAAAGAAATGTCTTGGCCAAATAATTTGACCCTCTAACACACATTAAATAATGTGCTTCGTGGTTTTAGGGTAATACATTTGGGTCACAGACAAGGAAGTTGAAACAGCCTACTTTTGAGAAACAAGAAAGTAAACAGATGGATTCGCTGATGTAGTTGAAAGTGGTTATTTTGTTGTTTCTTAATGAATGGAGGCCCTTGTTCCCTGAACCACAGTTATTTGATAAGAGGAGGCCGGTCTGTGAGCTGGCGAAGCAGGGCAGAATCAGGCTGACTTGCAAAAATCACGCTAATCTGTTAAAAGGAGTTTCTTCTTGTTTATATGAACGATTGAAAGATGGATATACAGTTGCTTAGACATGCATATACATCAGTTTCGCTGATTCAGGATCAATCATTTGACCTGAGTGTGTTTGCTTACTCGTCATATTAATGGCGAGACGTGAGTGTGAAGATTACAAGACTTAATTCAGACTCCCTGTTTCCCATCAGTACCAATTACAGCCGTGTCAGTGAGTCAGATCACACTCATGCTGTTGATTGAGTCTGATGTGATGACCATCATTTCCTGCTGTAGATATAGAAACATGAAAACTAGACTTGATCAAATAAGCAGTAGTCTGCATGCGTCAATCTATACCTTTTGTGTTCTTTCAGTTTTATTGGTATGAATTGTAAATTATTATTTCAGGTATATTTACATAAGTAATTTCATTAGGTTGTGGACATTTTAATGGGTCATATCATTATTTTATGTATGTTTATGTATGTATTTATTACAAGTATTTTAATTACAACATGCTCATGTTGGTTTGTCATACGTCTAACAAACTGCTCGGGTGAGGATTTTTTTTTGTTTGTTTTTGCAATGTTGGCTAAAAAACACTCTTTTGACATATGTCAGCTTTCTTTTTAAATAATGCTGACGTATCTACAATTACAATGTTTTATTTCTGAAATAATATATAATCAGTATATGAGTTCAACTGCAACTTTTAGGATTCATATATGCAACTTTTAGAATCTCAAATAAAATTGGATTCATTATGATTGATAAGAATTAGTGTTATGATAACACGGTGAGGATTTATTTATGTTGCCACCTTTGTTTTATTATGTTGTTAAAAGCTCAGAACCCGTAATTTTGGCCAAATATTTTCATTATATTTATTAATATACTGTGTGTGTATTTGTATATAGATAATAAATATACACAGTACACATTAAATATAAAATATTAAATACAAACAAAAAAGTTAATTGCAATTAATCATTTGACAGCACTAATTTATTTAATTGTTTTTGCTGTTAAAGAGAGCAGACTTTTGAGCAA
>JAUMHE010000072.1:3627418-3650807 GCA_032359235.1 Enteromius mattozi
TATATAATAAATTTATATATGCATGCAAACCATTACATTAAGCCAAACAACTGAAAACAATGGAGGACCCTTCACATTGAAAAGTGACTAAAAAGGGGTACCTTGAGCTTCAAAAAGCGACGAAAAAGGGTCTTGACCAAGCGTCAAAATGTGACGAGTTGGAGTGAGACTGTGTTGCTTTTTTCCTATTCAGTTCGGTTTCTTCTTCACAACTAGCTATTCTTACACTTCTTATCTCCAACTGATTCTCTGATTTTAGCATAGCCAGGCCTCAAACTGTCTGACATCAGCATGGGCATTGATAGTCAGGGCCCCCCGCAGCCTGCAGGAAACCTGACGCCAAGGCAGGTCAAGACATTTCAGAATGTGGAGCCGAAAGCACTGGGGGTGAGTCTCACGCTCACTGCTACAAACCTCATACCAAAAGCAGAAAAAAGTGCACAGGAAAATCTTCTAGTAATTTCTCATAGTGTTGCACATTTCATACAATATGATAGCATGAATGACTTTGTAATAATTTCATCATGCAAATGTTTGAAGCTATTGATAGTGTTAAAAAAAATCCTCAAAACTGAATCTTTGACATCAAAGTATAGTGGTTTTCTGTTATGAAAACCATTGAAATGGCCTATTTGGCAGCATTACGTTCGCTGAGCTTGTTGTTTTGTTGTTTCAGTCCATTCAGATCATCATTGCAGTCTTGTGCTTGTGTCTGAGCATCACCATCCTTCAGCTCTATGAAGAGGTTCACTTCTCTCCTGATGTCATTGTTGTGGTAGTGATTGTTGTTCAGGTAAGCTGAATTAGATCTTAAAAAAGAGTGTTTTTAATCTATTATGAATCCAGTTGTTACTTAAGATGTTGCAAACTTTAAGAAATTCTCTTGTTATCAGTTGCTTGTGTCTGGATCCATTTTAATCCATGCTGGACGGTTCCCGTCTCTGTTCTGGGTGAGTACGAGTTCAAGGTTTGAGTTAATGAAAATATACCAACCTACTCACCTACCCATCCTGAACCCTCACTGCTAGTCAAGATATTGGACACACTTGAACGAATTTATGTTTCTCATTGATTTTAATGCTTATGAATTTGATTGAGATTAGTTTCATAGAAAAATACAGACAATTCCTTTTCTTGCTTTTTTCTGTTGTTTTGTTTCTTTTGGTTTTGGAGCAGATTTTGAATGCTTAATATTATGAATAACATATTTAAATTAGTTGTATAGAAAAATATGAAATATTCTGTAAAATATCATGTCCGTTTATGATTTTCTATCTTTTTATACTTCCATTTGCTTCCATTCTCATAGTTTGATGACTGTGGAAAATAATCATCATAAAAAAGCATGTGTCCAAACTGTTGACTGGCATTGTATTTCCGTTTTTTTGGTTGTTTGTTTTTTTTCTCAGTACTGCATTGCCTTTCATTTTTCAGTGTTTTATCAGATTATGGTAAACGAATTATATCAGCTGCACAGTAACTTCTGTCCCACCGTGTGAAGGTGAAAGCCACACTGGTTGCTCACCTGGTCAGTGCAGCGTTTTCCACTGCTGTTCTCGGGCTGTTGTCCCGTCACTTGCCTTACCGTCAGGACACATACCACTGTGAGCACTGCAGGAGACTGGAGATCTACGCTGTGGTGAGCTCACACATCTGCTGCATGAGCGCCTTGCATTATGGGAAGATGGGATTGCACTTTTAAACATAGTCGTAGATATTGTAGATATTTATACATATTGATGATGAATGCCTGTGGGTGCAGTGGGAAGGATAAAACACTATAAGTGGGTGATGATGTGATGAACTGGCCACATCGACTTTCTTGTTACAGTTTTTTCCATTAGCAGTTTCCTTGATGCCTTTTCAAAGGACTGTACCAAAGTGCAAAACATAGCATCTTCAAAAGTTTCACTTATAATGTGTGTCTTGTCAAAAAGTCAGGTTTGTATACTTCACATGCTTGAAGAATTTTTGTGAATCTTTAGTAAAGACCCACATGTTTGTCAAATTAGTCAAAGCTGGAAGCTGGCTTGCTTAAACCTTACATTAAATTATTTGATTAGACCTTCATTTTCATTTTTAGCCTGTGTAGAAGTTTAAAGGAATAGTTCACCCAAAAAATGAAAATTACCCCATTATTTACTCACCCCCAAGCCATCCTAGGTGTATATGACTTTCTTCTTTCAGACAAACACATTCAAAGGTTTTTTTTAAATGTATCCTGGCTCTTCCGAGCTTGGCAATGCTGGTGGATAGTGGCATAATTGTAAAGCTCAATAAAAAGTCAGTTATAATTTGAAAAATTTGTTACAAAAACCCATCAGTCTGCTTCAGAAGATGTGTTTACCCCCCGGAGGCGTAGGTTAGTTTTACGATGGATATATACGATTTATGGAGCTTCAAAATAATGGCCACTATTCACCAGCTTGAAGGAGCCAAGATACATTGTTAAAAAAACTTTGAATGTCTTCATCTGACAGAAGAAAGTCATATTTACCTAGGATGGCTTGGGGGTGAGTAGATTATGGGTAGTTTTCATTTTTGGGTGAACTATTCCTTTAATGAATTGACAAAGTAGGTTGGAATGAATTTAAAGTTTCTGAATGAAATATACAGAGAAAAAAGACAGGTAATATTGCTACTTGAGGTACTGACTTCTGATTTGATGTGGGATAGTGTATATGCAACTTGTATTTTTTTTTAATTGCTTTAAATTGGAAAGCAATTTAAAAGTTAAAGTCTGCTTGGTATGTATAATTGTAATTGGTTTATCATAATTTTTAGTTGTTGAGATATAAAGATAGATATGAGTTGATGGCATAATCACAATGATAGTTTCACATCTCTCCTATTAATTTGTTACTGCTTTGTACTGTACGTTTTGTCTAATAATATATTTATAACAGAGTAGATTAATAACCATAACGATACAGACCCTTTGCACTTGGTACAGACTTTTTTCCAATGAAGGAGAAAATGAATAAAATCAGTGCCCTTTCAAGGTATTTGGACGGTAAAGTCAAACATTTTTAAACAATTTATTTTTGATCTAAAATGGAAAATCCAGAATTGGATTTTGAAAGATAACATAAAAATTTTTTAATGGGAAATATTAAGATGAACATTTCTGTTCTCTTGGTTTGAAGTTATTTCTTGGGTCATGTTTATTTTATGTATTTATTTTTCGTACTGTACATTTTTGATTGATGTTTATGTTTGTAATTGCTTTTTTATGTTTTGATCCCAGTGATGGCAAGCCCCATTAACATTTTTTGGGCTATATTTACTAACAGCTTGTACCAGCACTAAGCATAGTTTTCAAACTCCTTTCGGGAAGAGAGCTTGAAGGCAGTTAATAACTCTCTCCGCCTCCAATCTTCCAATTATTCTATCTTCCTATCAAATCCTCAGCTTAGCCCTATAAATAACAAGAATCCCTTCCTTCCCTATCCGCGATCGTAGCATCCCTCCACCTCCCCTTCTCCTCCCTTCTCTAAAGGGGGAGCTCTCAGGGTTAGAAATCGGCTGTCCGCCTCCTTCCCCGACCGAGCCCTTAGGGCTATTCTCCCTAGGGCTCGGCAGCCCTTCTAACCCTGAGTTTTCTCCCTAAACAGCACGCCAAACAAGCTTCGCTTATTGCTTTTGCCGTTAGAGCTCGAACTCATGAACCCTCTTTTGGCATTAAAGACGGAGTGAACTGAAATGAATCATGCAAGGTGATTTTCTAATATGCGCTAATCAGTTTTCACCGTTTTTTACATATTCTATGTTCCCTCAACTTAGACGAGACAAATATCTCTCCCATCTTAGTGCGTGCACTTAATAGCTCTAGTGTGCAGTGCCACTATGTTAACATTTATCTTAACTCCATTCATTCCATAGGATCCAAACAGGAATGAATTTAGAAACAACCCGACAATTCCATGTCTTCCGTATTCAAAGACGGTTACATGACTAGTTACTTGAGTAAGTATGGTGACACAAAATAAAACATGGAGATAACTATAATGTATGGCGGAAGAGCACTTCGCAGCACTTCGACCTTGGCGCAGTAATGTCATCACTCCTGAAAACTCCCCCTCTCCCTCTCACTTCCATCAATACAACCAATGAGTGATGATATTACTGCGCTGAGGTTGAAGTGCTCAGTCCATCTAAGTTGAGGAAAGAACATAGTGGAATATGGAAAAATGGTGGTATTTTCATTTAGCCTCCCACTTTCACCAGCACACTTATGGGATTGCGCTCTTGTGCTAATTTGCAGTTAGTAAGAAACATCTTTAATATTAGCTATCCAATTATGTCTATGTCCTATGGGGCATGTCCCAATCTCAGAAGTCCAAAACCTTTCTGAGGGCACTGTCGTTTGTCAAGGAAGTCAAAAAACTGTAACAGTTTTTCTAAATTGGCTAATTGGGTGTGCTTGCAGCTAAATTTGTATATGAATAATAGCTTTATAGCTGCATTTACAAATTTCAACATAATTTTGTCTTGTGTCTGCTTTTCCAAAGCAACAATATTGTTACAGGAAGTGCACTTATACTGTCGAGAGAAATTGTAAAGTAAGTAATTCTTACCTTTATGTTTGCCTTTGTTTACTCGAATGTGCTTAATTATATGCTATATAAATATATACAATTCAAGCATAAAACAGTATGTTAATTCAGGTAAACTTGTGTGTATTTGAAGGAGAGTGAATGCATGTGGTAGCAGGATGCAGGTTATTTTGAAGATTGTGTTTTTGTCAGTTTTGCACTTTGGGGCAGTTGTTTGAAAATGCTACAAAATGAAAGATTCCTTTATATATTTGCAGATGTGCTTTGAAAACTCAGATGGTCACTCTTGCTGATCTTTTTTTCTAATATTTCAACAATATCTGCTTTAGCTTATTGATGTGCTTTTCCATGTTTGTAACTTACTGAAAGAAGAAGTCAAACATGTGGACGAGCACATCAGCTTTGATGTCTGTGTTAATTATTATGCCTTAGATTGTTGTTTTTCTATCTCTTTTGGTTGCTCTCAGCTCTTGATTGATGGCTTCTTGGCCACACTGGTTCTGTTTCTGGTGGTGGAGTTGGCGATCTGCATTGTAACCATCTTGTTTGGACTCAGTGCTCTGGCTAAAGGTGGTTTGCAGGTCTGTTGAACACATGCACAATGAAATAGTAGAACTGAGAGTGCCATACAATTGCCAAAATCAACACACAGAGGCCAGTAAGTTTTGTGCCTTTGTAAGACCAGATTTTATGATTATCGTTTTACTATGTATCTGTGTTGTCTTTTATGTCAAATAGGCTACTTAAATCAGAATCATTGAGAATATTAACTGTTACCAATACAGTTTTATCACAGAATTGGTATATGCTTAAAATGGGTATAAATGTATTTACACAACTGCATAATGTTAAATATGATTTTAAATAGCGTACACAAAGTATATCAATTATAAATTTAAAAAACAGAAACAACATTTTGAAAAAAATAATATGTTGTTTAACGCTGTTGATATTGTAACACTAAATATTAATCAATAGGATTTGTTGCCTTTTTTACATATTACAAAATCAAGATTTCACATTTGTCATCTTAATTGGGAATAAATTATATAGAAAGTGAGCAAAATAAATAAATAAATCAATTTCTCATCACCAAAGTCCCTTTCAAGGAAGGTCTGTTCCCTTGGCGGCCATATTCGCAATGCCTTCGGGCAGCTATTTCAGGCATCTAAGACCAAGTCCTATCTAAATGAATAGGGGAATCCTGATATCTCAAAAACCTTCTGAGCTCACAATGCAATTATATATTTCAAATCAGCAACAAAATCTGAAATAAACTGCCTCATAAACATTGTTTTTAATCCCCTAATAGCATTAAAAAAGCTGTTAGACTTTATTTTAAGATGTCCTTATTACAGTGTTATACTTTGAAGTACTGAGTAATATTATTTAGCTACTTGTACTAAGCATTAGGTTTAGTATTCGGCTGTGGTGTGTTATTACAATAATACAGTTATATATTTTTTAATAAACTTTTTTTATTAGCATTAATGGTTCCAGTAACATACATAGAACCTTTAAATTACACATTACTTGACAATTGACAGAACTTTCCACTGACAGGTTGTTTGGATAACCTAAAATGGTTCTTCAGTGACATAACGTTGAAGTGGCATGAACAACTTCAGTGGCATTTCAGTATATATTTTTAAAGAGTGAAGCTTCACTTATGAACTTTTGTTAAACATTTTCGGGTTTATGCATTTAACCATTGTTACCCTAGAAAGAACGAGACCCTATGTCCTGATAGTGACCACTAGGGAATGCAGCGTGAGTTACCTCTTGGGGAACGTCTCAAACCATGTAACCATGGTTTCCCAAAAGGGAACGAGACCTGCTTCCTCATCCACTAGGAGATGCAGCGCGAGTCCCCTAGAAGGGGAACATCCTGGGCATTTAACCATGGTTCCCTTAGAGGGGATGAGACTGCCTCCTCTAACAGACAGAATGAGGAAGAGCACAAGTACCCTGGAAGGGGAACTCCTGTGATAATGATCAAAGCTGTTTGCAGTGCAAAATTAATCTCTTTTGGCATAATATTTGTTGTTTATGATGAGAGAATTCATGAGTGCAGAATTCGGTCGGCGAGTGCACACATTTAACAAAACTCATTTTCATCAGATTCCACTGGTAAATTTGTATTTTTGTTCATTATGGTGACATTTTTGCCCCAAGGCCCTATTTATTTCTAACCCTGCGAAGTATTTAAAGTCACCATGAAATCAAAATGAACTTTTTTAATTTCTTTTTTTACATTTTTACAATTTTACATTTATAAGATATAAGCATTCAAAGCTTGCAGTTCATCACTTTTTTTTTACACTTGCAGGCTGTCATCTTCAGCTTCTCATCAAATCTTCTGACCAATCAAATGCTCTCAAGAATCTGAAGCACCCGCCCCCTTCACTATACATAGATACTGAAGCTGCGGCTGAGATTGGCCACATTTTCACAGTGTAGTATTTTCTGTACAGTGAATGGCACGTAATGCAAAATATAGGCGATAGGGAACTATTCTGACAGTACAAATATTTATTTTGGATTGGGGCAAATGAGGTCTGGTTTCATGTTGTTTTAAGTGGATATAGACAAAACGCTGTTGGCTTTTTAAAAAAGGGGTGTGGCTGCTCAGTATGTCCCGCCCTGTCTTCCTGTATCAGTTGAAATTACGTCACCACATAGAAAAACGCTGTGTGTTTCAACGCCCTTCAAGGGACCATAACATATTAATTGGTGTAACAGATTTGGTCAATTTCTTTCTTTTGATTCTTTTTCTAAAATAACTCTTACAATATGAGTGGTTATCAGAAACATATTTTATTTGAATTTTACGATCTCCTGTTCTAAATTTTCCTTACTGTGATGAACTATTATTATACGTTTTTTCCGCAGCTTCCTGGTTTTAGACAGCGTTCTGCCCCGTCTCAGCCCGAGGCCGTCACCCCCAGCCAACCTCAGGTACACCAGGAGCACTTTAAGATTTCAGTTGGGATTAAATCTTCAGCTAATGTGAAGTTAGAGCTAGTCAATCCATTGCTTTCTCATATTTAACTCTCTGCTAGTTCCCTGTCAACCAATCAAATGTCTGCTTTTTCACACTCATTCAAACCCTACAGGTGGAAGTGTTGGTGTCAGAGGTGGAGCCAATGCCTGAGCGTGAACCTGAACCCAAATCTGAACCAATAGAAGAAATCCCCAGCCCTCCCACTGAACCTCAAGTGGCACCCATTGACTCTTTAACAGACGTTTGATGATTTGTGCTCATTGATCTGTATGTATATTGTAGAGATGAGTGAGGTTTTAGCAGCAAGGGATTTTGTATTTTAGCGATGTATGAAGTCGACATGATAGGGCTTTGTGGCCATTATCATAATACTTAAACAGATGGTTTAACCAAAAATAGAAATTCATTTGCTCCCTCATGTTGTTCCAAACCCATGACTTTCAGTTACACTTTATTTCAAGGGGTCCTTGTTACAGTGTAATTATACATTTAAGCACTGAGTAATATTAATACATGTACTTGCTGTATGGTTAGAGTTTGGATTAGGGTTTGACTTGCATGTAATTATGCATAATTGATTGTTATTATAATAGTAAGTACATTTAATGTGTAACAAGGACACCTTAAAATAAAATGTTGCTACCTTTCTTTGGTACAATGAAAGTGGATGGGGACCAGGGTTGTCAAGCTCCAAAAAAGGACAAAAAAATCACCAAAAAACTTTAAAGAAAATTTTTTAAAAGTTGTGGGTTTCAAAAGACATGAGAGTGAATTTTCATTTTCAGGCGAACTGTTTCTTTAACATTATATTACCTGCAGAGTTTCTTCTTGTCTGACAGCTGAAGACAAGAAAGCAGCATATATTCTTCAACAAATATTCTTCAAATATTCAGGTTCTAAACTTAACCCTAAATCCAATTAATTTAGCCTGATTCGTACATATTCGTGCGAGGTGGCAAAATTGTGCTAATTCGTACAAATTCGTATGATCCCGTATGATTTTGTACGATTTGTCTAAACCCCAGTGACGGGTAGGGTTAGGGGCGGGGTTAGGTGTAGGTCATTCATACAAATTCATATGAATTGGCAACTCGTAAAATATGTACGATTTAGCAAAAATCGTATGAATTCGTAGGAGTGAGGTGATACGAATCTGTACAAATTAGCCACTTTGTGAAATATGTACGAATTGCCGTGAGACTTGGTTGCCTGAACAACTAATTTCACCTTGCTTGTTGTATCGGTCATTGTTAACTTAAATCCTTAAAAAAGTAAGATCATTTTATTTTTGATAAAATCACTTAAATGTTACCTGGCAGAACATACGTCGTCATAAAATGTGCATATTAAATGGTGATTGGTCTTCTTTCTTGCATCTGTTTGAATAATGAATTGTGATTGGTGCATGCTTGCATTTTTCCTTGCATATATTTAATCATTCACACCGTGTATGTATTAATCATTTTTACACTGTGCAGTGCTTGCAATGACAAAACAGCTCTAATGTAGCATTTTATTTGCACTGAAACAAACCTATGGTTAGATTTTAGGCTCTGTGTGAAGGAAACTTTACACAGGCTAAAAATGTAACTGTATTTGGTTTTCCCACAAACATGTAATACTTTCAGGGAACTGAACATTGTGATTTCCAGGCCTGGAAATAGAAATTAGTGAATATACATTTTTTTCTAATAATGTACAGGTCTAGAATATTTTATTTGCTAGAAATATTCTAGCTGTAATCTCTATTAAATGGCTTTTTTATGTAGTGACAACTGAAAAAAGTGATTGAAATTCATGCCATTTTTGCAGGGTCTGAAAAATGGCAAAATGACATTAGCAAATACAGAAAGATCCTAGTTCAAAGAACAAAATCTTGCATATTGCAGGGAAAAACAAGCATGCATAGTTTCATCCATTTCTTGCAAGACAGCTTGAAGTCATTTTCAGCTGTCAACAAACTCTAGTGCAGGTAATATCATGTAAATTGAAAAATGGCATCAAACCCACAACTTATCTGCAATAATAAATACTTCCATAAAACAAACCTACTAACAAACAAATGCTCTGTATGATATGTTAATATATGTTACATAATGTTAATTAAGTTAATTTGGCCTCTTGAGTGTTAGTAGTGTGTGTAATCTGATAACACAGTATCTATATTGAACCTCAATGCTCACAAGAAAATAAAAAATGATAACAATATCTACAATAACAGAGTAATATGCATACAAGTTGGGCTTGATCTCTTACATCCTATTAAAGAAAAAAAAAAGTGTTCTCCGCTGTTAATATCAAACAGTGACATGAGTTCCCTGTAGATATAATGTATATTACTGGTTAACATCATTGGTGCTAGTACACTAGTACATCTAGAAAATCCATTTCAGTGCAGGATGAGGTTTTTTGTGTGAGAAACCATGTTTTCATCTTTCATATAATCATTGTGTATACTTAAAGTACCAGTCGATGAGTGAGAGAGAAGATAACCAGGCTTAAATGGGGAGAGTTAGAATAGAGCTTTTATGCGTCATCTTGTTTGCTTGCCATTGTTGTTTCACAAAGCTTAGTTCAATAATAGTTACTCACTAGACTCACAGAATGTCATTTTTAGTATCTCTCTAGTATCTGAATTTGTTACATTACAGTCATAATCCAAGGAACTTTTTAAATTACAGATCTAACAAACCAAAGCATTTTGTTTCTCTTCTTCTGCTCATTTACACAACATCTGTATATGTTCTGCTCTGTTTACATCACCTCTTGTTTAATTGTGATTTTGAGCATGCTGCTGTGAGCTTCCTCTAGATGGGGATCAAAGGAATTGGTGTGACATTGTAGCACATTCTCATAGTGTCTGAAGTGCAGTGTATTTTAGGTGCTGAATGGACTTATTAAACCACTTTTATGCACCAACAATGTGAGATTACTTATTCTTTTTTCACATTTTCAACTTTTTTAACGCCAGTAAATTAGTGTTTTTCATGCTGCTCTCATGCTTTTATTTTGTTAATTTTACACGTTGTCTTACAGGATAAGTTAATATTGATAAATTAATAATTTTTCAGCTGTTTGGACTCCTTTTCTGATGGCACCCATTCACTGCAGAGGATTCATTGATGAGTGAGTAATGTAATGCTACATTTCTCTAAATTTGTTCAGATGAAAAAACAAATGAAAAAAACATTTGAACTATTAATATTAAAATGTAATAGAAGCTTAGTTTTTAATATATTATTTAGTCTCGTATGAATGTGTAAAATGATGATAGTTGCTAGGGTCCATCTTACTCAAAGTCTTTGGTAAAAAAAAAATCATGTACACATGCACAAAATATTAATATAGAGAGATAAATGTGCTGACAAGGATTTATGATGAACTAAAATATACTTTAATGTCCCTTAATATATGTCATGTATTTAAAAATATTTACAATTGCACATTTGCAATGAAGTTGCAATTTAGTACTTTTTTTAGTACTGTTGAATGTTTTATTGTATAGCAAAGTTAAAATTAAGTAATTATAACTAAGTACTGTGAAGAATGTCAAAAAAATGATAAAAACATCCTGGAAACCCAAGCTTTTAATTTGCCGTTATTACAAAGTGCACTTTTTAAAAGTCTTTTATCAAACAGTCATAAAAATGAGCTTTATTGAAGTAGTGGCCCTTCATTTTTTTATATGCATATCATTTATATATATATATATATATATATGTGTGTGTGTGTGTGTGTGTGTGTATATCAGTGGAAAGCTTTTTTTTTTCAGCTTTCAGATGATGTATAAATCTCACACTTATTTAATGAAGTTAAGGACACTTCTTTTCTACAAGTGTGTGAATCGGAAATGTACAACTCCCTGCTCTCATAAGTGTTTTATAAATAGACTGTATAAATATCACTGTTTAAAAACCTCTCTGATTAATAATCCACAAATAATGACTTTTTCCGAACACCTTGTGACGCAAAACTGTTACTAAAGATAGAATAGGTGCAGTACCTCTGACATTCAACCAGAAAATCAAACACAAACAATAGCTGACCAGTTATACAGTAAAATACATTGTATATGAAACAAATGCAGAGTGTATCAAGGGTTTTGTGGTTGGTTTCTTACTGCTTTGGCGTGATTTCTCAGAGCACATTAATTAGCAGGTTTATACGATACATCTAACATTTTATCACTATTTGCTGGTGAACCACTTAAAACATGTAAATATTATACGTGACCCTGGACCACAAAAGTCGGGGTATATTTGTAGCAATAGCCAACAATACATTGTATGGGTCAAAATGACAGATTTTCCTTTTTATGCCAAAAAGATATTTTGTAAATTTCCTAAATAACACTGAATTTTTTATTAATAATTGCTTGGACAACTTTAAAGGTGATTTTCTCAATATTTAGATTTTTCTCTTTTTTTTAGATTTTCAAGTAGTTCTTTCTATAAAGTAACTCAAACTCAAACTCTCTACCATTATATATATTAGTTAGGTGGGACTGAACTGAATATGAATTCTGTAACTTTCTAAAGATACCTGCACATTTCGGCTTTTAAGTAAACTAGTTTCTTAAGCACATCCACAATAAAACTTTAAGATGGAGGAAGATGCCATCCTTAACAACATGCATAAATGTTTGGTAACATTTTAGTTTAGCAACCTATTAACTAGTTGTTTATTAGTAAAGAATCCTTAGATCCTCACATTAGCATTTTAATGCTGGTTAATTTATTTATAATCATTTATTCACATGATCATTTTATGATCAGTAGTCAAACACAATTTATTATTTTATTATTTTTCATGATATTATTTTATGTATTTTATCATTTAATAATTTATCCTTTTAATATTTTATCATGCTTCTATATTTTTATATTTCCAAATTTTTTCCCCTGCTTATGCATTTCCATTGTTGTTCATTCTCATGCTTGTGGGGTTTCATGAACTGTTTTGTCTGTATGAATAAGAGCTAGAGAAGAGCGAATGTTTATGGAAACCCAAGGTTTATGAGAAGTTGTTGTGAATCAGTCCTGCTGAATATGTGTTCATCAGACGAACTAGAATCGTTCAATAAACTCTATTATTTTTTTACCATCATCACTTCGTCTTCTGCTTCTGCTTCTTCTCTGTCTTTCCTCGGTCAATTTCTTGATTGACAGAAGTCTGTTAAACACTCTTTGGGTATTTTTGGATACCAGACAAGACTTGTCTGTTATCAGGGTTTGGGTACAGACGGCTCTGCTGACTAGTTGTTCTGTTACCGGACATTCTGTTCTGTTATTTTCTGAGGGGATCTGGCATCCAGGGCTGGATCCTGATTATTATCCTTAACTACAGTATTTATTTAAAACTTGAAAACTTTACTATTTACTACGTAATTTGAAACTATGCACATATTGTGTACATATGTTTTCACCTTGTACTTATATTTTAAAAATACCTGCATGTAATTACATCTGTAATAAATTTATGAAATTACATTTAGAATGTTGACCCATCCCTTACACCTTAACTTGCTTTAAACCTACCCGAACAACCAAAGATGTCACTAACCTTCCCTTATCCCAGCTCAGTATAGCAGCAAAAGTTTTGCAATACAATATAAACACATTAAGTACACTGTACATATTTTTGAAGTAAATACAGTGATTAGCTGAGGCTAATATAAAGTGTTACCTAACTATTAATAAGCAGCAAATTAGTAGTTTATTGAGGCATAAGTTGTAGTTAATAGTTATTAAATAGTGAGAACTGTTCCATAAATTAAAATGTGACTTTTACTTTTAAGTTGTAGGACAACTGTAACAGAAAAGTATTAAATGACTCTCTCTCTCTCTCTCAGTGTGTGTGTGTGTGTTGTTCCATAAAGGTTAAAGCACTTAATTGTACATTTTCTGTGACCCAATCTAAAGTTAAAAAATATTCACTCCTGCCAATTAACAATTCCTTCACTAAGACCTAATTAAACAATAAAAATGGTTAATTACAGTGAGAGTAAATTAAAAACTCACTATTTATATACAGCCTATTAATTGAATAACAATGCAGAGACTTCAGAATAAACTAATAAACTATAAACTTATTACTTTATAAATGATTTGTAAATAATCTATGCTTATTATTCAGTGATAAAATAAGTACTTCGGTTTATCTTTTCCCTTCAAAATACAACTGTTTTACTAAAGCACTCCAACACTCCAACTATAAAACACTCCAAAACATCAATGTGTCCATGAACCTCTCGCTATTAAATAGACACTAAAATGACTGAATTTCAACATCACAAATCACAATTTTCCAAAGACACCAAATTAGATCAACTTTTGACTAACTAAATACCATAAATGTTGATATTCAGATGATATGACAAAATTGAGAAGTGGATAGCCATTCATCAAACATAAATAAACATACAAATAAATAAAACATTGCATACAGTTTATTTATTTATAATGTACCTGGTTAGATATTGTTTTGCTAAATTATTGTGCATAGAATACAACAGCTCTGCCCACAGAAAGTGTGTAAATAAGTGTAAATGGCCATACAAATAACACAAAAGCAAATTACAAATCAAAAGACATTTATGAATTGATAGACTTGTAATCTGGAGATACCAAACCCCCACACACAGTATAAAAAATAAAATCTTTCAATTTAAGAGACCTACTCTTCTTCTGTAGCCTAAGATATACTATAAAAGAGCCGGGGGCAAGATGTCACACCAGGAAGCATTGTCACAAAACATTGTTTTGATATTCAATATTGACAGTTTGATCTTTGTTGCTGTTTTCTACATATTCTGTTTTAGCTTTTTTTTTCCTGTCTGAAATTTCACAGACAGGCAGAATTTCACAATATTAAATGAAATATTTTTGAAATATTGCAAATGTTCTTAAGAGTATTAAGTGTGACAAGTAGCCCTGGTCTCGCCTATGTTACACTGAAATAGAGTAATAGATGCTAAAGTTCACAGACCCAAATGCCCATATCTGTGCTTCATAAATAGTACAGAAATAAATAATTAATAATCCAGTTGCGTATAATACTTAGATTACATATGGTAATGATGACATGTATTGTTACAACTTGCTGAAGAAACCAGCATCTTCTATGAGAGAAACCGCTTTACCATCCTGACCTTCATAACATCAGTAACTCCATGCCTCTGAAACAAACCATATTATTTACATGAATATACATTATACCAGCAAATACAGGTTTTAGAGGGCTAACCGAGACAAGCTTTTTTTTCAGTGTATAATGTTAAACATGTAGTAAGTTAAACTATATGTGAAATATTGCAAAGTTAATGACACATGAAGGGTGCGTTTCAATAGATTAAACCGCTTCCTGAACTTTAAATGCACCAGGGTATATCAGTCCGACTCATTCAGTTTTATTCATTGATTTACTGGTCACCAATTTGGAGAGTACATTGATAGGTGAATTTATTATTCAAATAGCTGGCACATAATGTTAGGAATCATAATTGTTTCTTTTTTAATTAAAGCGAAATAATCTCAAACAGTTAAAAAAAACACTCTTCCGCTCGCCACTGCATTAAAATAACTAGTTAAACAGAGTTGTAAGCAATCTGTAATGACCAGCATGAAGCCGTTCCCAAGCGACAGCTATAAATCATCACCATTTACATTTGACAGCGCAGTAACATATTAATCGCGTGTAAAGGAACTGAACGCATTGTGTTTAATCCTAATTCAATGGTAGCTTTATGAAATGTATTTACTAGCATGAAATCCCATCTTTGTGGTGCCATACTGAGCAAGCATTGTGGTCACGATGGTAAACAGTTCGTTGAATGAAGGGCTTCACCTTATGTTAACTAACCCGGTTTATGTATTTAATCTGTTTTGTGTTGTTGGTGTGTCTTTGTTCATGTTGAATAGAGCTGCTCCGCCAGCAACTATGCTTTTACTTGCCTCCATCATAGACAAACCTGTTAGTCCAAACCTATCCCTTGGTTTCTGAGGCCAGCTTGAGAAAATATTAATTACATTACAATTCTTGTTGTGGTGGTAAATGCAGGAATTAGGTATATAGATGCCTAAATAATGATCATATACGTAAGGATGCCTATAATGGTTAAGTGTTTATTAATATAAGGATTTATTTCTACCTCTCTTATAGCAGTGTTGTGGTCTTCATCTCTGAGGATTCATTATGTACATACCGGATGGGTTGCCATGTTGTGTTTCCGGTTCTCCCTGTAGAAGATATGATTTATTAGACATCATGTCTGTCAGCTCTAATAACAGAATCATTAGACAAACATCTTATGTCATTATATGAATAATGGATAAATAAGATTTAAACACTTATGTTATTATATACCCTAATATACTTAAAATACATTTATTTCACACTAAGTATAGTTCAAATCTATTAAAATATTTACTGGTATATTAACTCGAGACTTACTGATATAAAAACTATAATTAAACTTTATTTGAAGTAACACATGTGCACAGTGCACACTTCTAAATATTAAGTCTAAAATGTGTTTTAATGTCACTTTTGATGAGGATTATATGATCTTTGCATATCCTAATTTGTAATACTACAATAATATCAGTTTTTAAATGTGTACATGAAGAATTCACACTGCACAGATGATTGACAAAAAATGACAATTTTCACATTTCTGGAATTTACTCCAATAGCAAAACAGAAAAAAAAAATCGAGATAATGATTAATGTGGTCAAAAATGAGAAAGATTTGGCATCACTCCCTCTTCCATTGAGTGAAAAACACTCGAACAGCAGCCTTAAAGGAGTAGTTCACCTAAAAATGAGAATTTTGCTCATAATATACTTGCCCTCAGGCCATCCAAGATGAAGATGAGGTTAGAAATGAGGTTACATCACTTGCTCAATGGATACTCAGCAGTGAATGGGTGTCGTCAGAATTAACATCTTGTGAAGTAAAAAGCTGTATGTAAATAAATCAATTATTATGGCCAAAATCCATAAAGATTCTTGGAAAAGTCCATAGTCTCAAAATCCACCAACATGTTTGTTGTGAACTGTTTTCACTTGTAAACGGTGCTGGATCATTGCATATTTTTCTCCTCCATAAGACAACTTTTTCACTTGAGAAAGCAGTATTATGGGTAGAGGACTCATATTTCTGAAAGATTTTGAAGATAAAAACATCTTGATGGATTTGTTTCTTAAAAACGCAGTTTTTCACTTCAAAAGACATTAACTGATGGACTGGAGAGGTATGGATTACTTGAGATGTTTTTATCAGCTGTTTAGACTCTTATTCTGACGGCACCCATTCACTGCAGAGGATACATTGGTGAGCAATGATGTAATGCTACATTTCTCCAAATCAATTCCCGAATTCTCCAAACTCATCTACATCTTAAATGGCATGAGGGTGACTACATTTTCAGCTAATTTTCATTTTTGGTGATCTATTCCTTTAAGTTGTTTTCTGTAACATAATGGAAGGGTAATATAACAAAAAGTTTAAATGTACATTACATATTAAAAAAAAACAAAAAACATTGTTAGATTTACAATGCTAATAACTTTCGAAACGCATCGTCAATTAATTTATGTATAATAATCTAAATCACAAAGTCTTGTGCTGATGTGAAATAAATATTTTTTGGGAGCCTAGTGGCATTTCTTAGTAGGTCTTCAGCTGAACTTATATCACAGTCATACGAAATGAAGTTGTTCTTACCAAGCTCCGGTAGTTGGGGCTCTTCTCAGGTGTGTGTGACATAAATGTGGGATTGGCAAGATGTTCTTTAAAAGACGTTCTCTCATACGGAGCTACGGTTTGTATTTCTTCCTTTTTATCTTTTCTCCTACAGCACCAAAAGCATATCTGGAGAGATGGAGCATTGTAGTGTTGACCATTTGTCCTGTTTCTTTGTGAGTTTATAAAATGTAAACGTGAAGTATTTACCAGTAGTAAGATGAGGAAGAGAAGCAGTATGATGACACATGCTAGCACTATCAATGCAATGGCCCAACCAGGAAGACCCTCAAAAAAAGGCATTGCTGTAACCATCGGAGTTGTTGACTTTAGAAAAAGCCAGGAAGGTGTGACTGTTTCTGCATGGAAAACAAAATATATATACATTTACTTATGTAAAAAAAATAGGTTTTCAAACACCATGAAGCAGACTTAGAAGATATAAACCTAAGCGTGTTGGACTAATGAAGTCTGTGTTTGTTAAATGTTGGTGTGGTCAATTTAATTCACATTTACATCGATGAATTCAATGGGAGCAAATTCTAATAGTCTTAATAGTCTGATGATGAATACTTACCATCTGTGTACTGTCTGTTGACTGCAAGACCGTTCACTTGAGTGTTATTATCTATGGCCCTCAGGAACAAATGCTTGATCACAACGTTGTTGATGAAAATGGTCTGGAACTGGATGCTACAGTTTGCGATCACAGACCCGTTACTGTAATCAAATGAGAAACAAACTTTTGCTTAATTGCAATATTTCATTCAGTGACATCACCCTAGTGAAGAAGTACATTTAAGCATGCGTTTAAAAAAACAAGTACTTATTACAGATATAATATATCTTAAAAGAATATATATATTTAAAGTGAATTTAATGTTTTCTGACACTTTACAAGTAAATGAAAATGTGTTTATATTTCTATTATATATAAGCAATTTAGAGAGCTTTTTTAACCAGCTTAAGTGGGGCTTATGTATATTTTTACATATAATTTTATAATTACTCTTTTGCCTTTAAAATAAAGATTAAACTTTATTATATTGACTTTATAGTAAACTAATCTCTAATAAGGCTTTGATATAATTTCTATTAAAAGTATAAAAATATATATTTGTAATTACACATTTGTAACAATAAAACTACAATTTAGTTATATTTATATTAAAACATTACAGAATAATTACAAAATTTTAATCAAGTACTTTACATGTGCTTTAGTATGTTAGTCAACACATCAAAATAAGTGTACTACTTTAAGATTGTTAAAACATAATGATTTTAAATGTTTTGTGTCTAATTTGTCATGAAAGTGAACTCTAAGGATACTCAGTTGAACTAAAATTATATTCAAGTACTAAGTACACTTCTTTATCACAATTTATTTGTATTCCTTTATTTACCACCCTCATTTAGGACTAATACACCTTTAGCAAAAGAACAAGACGAGATTTACCTGAACTGTATATCTGTCACTCCTCTGTAGGTTTCTCTTGTGTCACAGTCAGAGCAGTTAAAGGCGATGTTCAGCTGAAACAAAGATCATGTTCACGGGATCTCTCTTAGGTTCAGCCACTCACATGTACTGAATATGTTGTTGCTGGTATTATTATGTATAAAATGGCTGCTCTAGTCAATAAAACTGGCACTGACATTTATTCATTTATGAATCTTGGGAAACACTTACAACTCCAGCAACCTCAGCATACATGTGCTTGTACTGCTGTGAGGTTGTGTTGAGGAGAGCGTCGCTGAAGACGCGGTTGTTGATCTCCATACAGAGAGAGAATGAGCAAAGGGGTGAAGGGTAGTTCTGTGGCTCTGCTTGGAGGCTCTCCAGAAGTTTTAAAAGACTGTAGGGCTCAGCACCTAGAAACATAAAAATTATTAGGCCTATTCACTGCCATGTGAGTGTCCTGGCATTCTCTACATAACAGGGACATTTTTTGGACATTTTTTCCTGTAATTTAGCTCATGTCAATGTCAGATTTATTTATCTAAAATGTATTGATATTAGACATTTTGTAAAAAAAAATTAAAAAGCTAAATAAGAATACCCCCTACAAAAACTCAAAGCTGTTTTATAACGCACACACAAAACACTATACAATAAGGTTACATTAATGTTTAATGCTTTAACATTAACTAACAATTTATTTGTTAGAGTGAATTTATTGCAAAATACATTTGTTACAGTATTTATTAATCTTTGTAAATGATAGTTAATAAAATGCAGCTTTTCGTTGTTAGTAGTTCAGGACTATTAACTAACATTAATTGATGCAACTTTTAATAATGGATCATAAATGTTAGAATTAACATTGAGTACAAATGAATGATAAATGCTTTAGAAGGATTCTTATTGTTAGTTTATGTTAACAATCTCCTCTTTTTGTCAAGTGTTGCTATTTTAGCACTTTTTTTCATAGTATAAATAAAGCATATGGCCCACTTTATCATTGACAAAAAAAGAACATGTTTCAATGTTTCAAGTATTAATATGCAAAGAGTTATCAAAACATTTTTGATCATATGAACTCAGTTTGTTATTTCTTTTTTATTAAATGCAAAAGTCCTAACTTACCTGTTGCAGTGAACAGCATGAAGACGAATGCAGCCCCGGTGTAATGTAATCTAACGTGCCTCATCCTGAAGAAAGTGAAACGGGAATTAAATGCACTAAATGATATTCCTCTGGCTGAAGATCTTCTGTAATAGTCTCTAGAGAGATGGTGATGGTAAATGAAGCGTGTTCATCTATTTGCACAGCTTTTATCCAGAGACGGAATGGCAGCCGTCAATCAGTCGTGGAGGGAGGCGTGGCTTCATGGACCTAAAGTTAGTAACGGATGATGATGAATCATACGAACTCCTTTGTTTTATTCGATCCACTCTTTCATTGTTCCTCAGTGAGACCCGTTCTGTTTAACCTGCACGCACTGCTGTGAAATGTGTTTGCGTCAAAACGCTGTTAGTTGGCTCTGTTTAATCAGGGGTTAATTTGACTGACAATGGTCTGCTGCACCCTCACCAGAGGGACACAAGTTACCTCACGGCACAGGATGTGTTGCCATGGAAACATACTGCCAACAACGAGAAACTGCTTTTTAATTAAAGGGACACTATTTCATTAAACAATAAGATAGTTTGGCCAATGCAATATGACACTGGTAATTAATTAAGGCTACAAAGACATTAAGATGTTTTTTTTCTAAATTACAATATAAACATATATCAAATGTTTACAAATATTACATGTAAACAAATATCATATATTATTGTGACTGTACGGTTTACTATCACCAATTCTATTCACTTTCGTTAAAATCGTATAGCCTAGTAGACATACATAATTGACTTTATTAGAAAACAGAAATGAGTCAAATTCAAATCAGAGACAGAAGAACAGAAAGAAAGAGCAGAAAAGGGGGAAGCATGAAATTGAAGGCTTTTTTAAGTTTTGAGAAAATGTAGATGCAGAGTATAAAGCTTTTAAATATTAAATATACCAACAGTTAAAGTTAAAGTATTTAAAAAAAAAATTGATAAATATTTTACCGTTTGGTTTCATAGACCACGCCCCCACCACAAACCCCGCCCTCCGATGACTCGCAGCCTTTGTAACATAGGAAATGAGTCTCGTGCAATAAAAGATATACTCTATATTTCTCACAATACTCATTTCAGTGATATGTCTCAGGAAGGGGTATTTTAAAAGCTGCATCCAAAAATGTTTACAGTGCCATTAAGATTGTTCTTATTTTTTAATTATATTAACAATCGTTATTAACCTCTTAATAACAGTTTTAGTAGCAATGTAGTAAGCTGTAACGTTAGGTCTAGGAACGTCATAGCGAGCAGTGTTGCTGTCTGGACTGTAAACTGAGACGGAAGACACGTGTAAATGAGCCGGATGTAAACACAACTACCACGTGTTTAAGTGACTGTGTCTTACACATGGCCTCGCATTCAGCAGGCAGCCGGTGATCTGTGCGCATGTTTATTGGGCTCTTACGAGGCTGCTTTGGAAAGGCAACTCATGAATGTGATCCATTGAACCCGAGACACATTTTAAGGTAAGCTGTTTAGTGGCTAATCTAAAAATGAATGCTTTAAATAAAGTTGACCGTTTTATTGTGAATAGCTAACGTTAGTGATATACTCGCTGACACGTGATGATTGTACAGGTCCAGTCATGGCAGGCAGCAGAGGTCGAGGCAGGAGTCAGTTCACCTTTAATGTGGACGCTCTGGGGTTTGGGAGAGGCGATTCCTTACCCACTTCTGCACATACACCTTCTCCTCTTTTCCCTGTGAGTGTTCAATTGCAAATCAAATGTCTTTACATTGTAATATAAGTTAATTGGTTGTTATTACACATATATTGCGCAATAAATGTCTTATTATTGCTTTGTAAAAACTGATTATTCTGAGAAAAAACTTTTTTGTGTGTTGTTTAACTGTCCAAAACACCTTGAGGTTTGCTGTATGTAACATTTGTTTTGTGATTTTGCTTTTGTTTATCATTTTATTTTTCATTTCTTATTATTGTTGAAAAAAAGGTTTGTTTTTATTTAATTCGTAATAATTTTCTTTAAAAGGCCATTTAGTTGTATGACCTTGTGTTTTGGGGTTTAGTAGTAATATATATTTTTTAAAATATATTTTTTATTAGTTGAATATTTGTAGTTATTATTTTTAGAATAATTATAATTTTATTTGAATTTACCTTCATTAATTTTTTTTCTTTAAAAAGCAATTATTTAATATAACTTATATATTATTTTTAATATTATTTTTCATTCAGCCTATGCAGTTTAGGCCAGTACCTCTGCATACAGGGGAAGAGGTGGACTATATGCTGGCTCTGAAGCAGGAGCTGAGAGCCTCCAGCAAGAACCTGCCCTTCCACATAAAAGCAGCCAGAACAAAGACGGGTAAGACTGATAGAGGCAACGTGTGGGTGACACTGGTGTATAATGAGTGGCCAATTCTGAGCACAAAGGGTGAAGATCCAGCATGACTTGGAGAACGAGCTCCTGCTGTCTCCTGGATTGCATTTGAACTGTCAGCAGTCACTGAAACATTCAAAGCCAACGACCCATCAGGCACTGATTGTTGAAGATCAGGTTTTAACAGTTCTCCTTATTGTTTTCTTTTTTAGATGTGGCTCGTTATTCTGATAAATATCAAAACGGAGAGTTGAAGAACAATTGCATTGAATGGAGTCCAGGTGAGTACTATCAGTACCATTCTTTAATTATTGTGCTACAGCTGACTTGTTTTATAGTCAAATGCTTTTAGAAAGGTTAGCTCTCCCTAAAAAAGTATAAAACTTTTTTCAGACTGGAGCCGAATGCCAAAAGAGCTTTGCATTAAAGTACGGAAACCACGGAAAACAGGTGAAAGAATCTCTTTTATTATTAAAATTATTACAAATGCGTGAAGATTCACAGTTTTGATACTAATGCTAATGTGTGTTATAATATATGAGTAAAGCACATTTTTTAATACTTCTGCTCCATCTCATAGGTGCCAAGCCACAACTCACAAGAAAACCAAAAGTAGCTGCTGGTAAAGAAGAGGTTCTCCAAAAACTAGAGGTATAAGTTTACAGAATCAGCCTGATCTCGTGTTTAAATGTAGGTATTAATACGTTTCATTTACAAGCATAAAACATACATTTTCGTATTTTTGACAATTTAGACGTATTTTAACGTTTAAAACGTACATATGGCTATGTATTATTTGTTAAAATACGTAAAATAATTGCATATATATTTTTTTTATATAATTAAGGTATTTGTATCAGTGCATTTTTAGATTTGTCAATAAGCAATTTAGATTTTTAGATCCCTTAACTTACCCTAAACCAACCCAGTTTATAGAAAATATGCATTTCTATCATTTTATCAATAAGCAATTAAGATTTTTAGACCCCTTAACATACCCCTAAACCTACCAATTTTTTAGCGAATATAAAAGGATATAAAACGCACTGACCCAAATATGCAGGAAAATAACAATTTTCATCTCTGTACAGTGTAAGAAAAACATGACAGACAGATAAATGCAATTACAA
>JAUMHE010000072.1:3650907-3678112 GCA_032359235.1 Enteromius mattozi
AAAACCCCTTTTGTGGCCCATGGCACATAGACATTAAATGACAAGTAACTTGCAGAAATGTTATTTATTTTAAGGGTTTAAAATTAAGTGTTGTTTAACATCATAAAGGCCTATTTTTGGAAATGAGCTGGCAGCAGAAATCACACATGAACAGAATGAAAAGTTATCATTTCATATGAAGTAACGTTAAACGGTTTAATAATGCAGTTGCAAACAAAGTCATTGAAAATTAAAAAAACACAAAAATAATAACATTAATGCCACGATTTCAGTATTCATCAGGATTCATTTTAAGGTGTAGTCAATACGTTTTATATGTTAAAAAGCTGAAAATACATAAGAATTTGTATGTTTAGATGTTGAAAATCCGTCAGTATTGTACGTTTTATAGAACAAACGTTTATGTAAAATGCATACGAATTATCATGAGATCACGTTGCAAGAAAACATCATGTTTTGTTCATTTAACTGCAGTAGACATTGTAACCATGATTTGACATTCAAATAAATCAGAAAAAAAAGTGTCATAAAGCTGATTAAGGATACGCTAACTGAAAAACTGTAAATAGAAACATATAATTATTGCATTAAAGCAAACCAATTGAAATCAGAATAAGAGAATCAACTTATTTCCTGTTTTCTCTCTGTTTAATGTGTATGCAGCATATTAGTAATGGTAATATTGTGGAATGAAATTTAGACACTTGAGAAGAAAGAAGAAGAGCAGCATTCTGAGGAAGAGGAGGACGAAGTGAAGAAGAAACAGAATGACGAGGAGGAGGAGCCAGATGCAAATGAAGACTATGATGAAGAGGAGCTTGAAGATGTAAGAAATAACATCAGAATTTAATAGAAAACATCCATTCTTTGTGGTGGTGTTATGTGTATATGATGTATTTCTTTCTTCCCCTCACAAACACAAAAGGAGATTTTTGTTGTATGCTGCTTTAGTTCTTTGGCGGTATAAAACACTGTAACTTTTCACTGCATGGGAAAAAGTGTCTTAGCCTTATTGCAAAATATCTTCTTTTGTGTTCCTCAAAGCAAATAAAGTAGTATAGCTTGAAATGAGGGTGTAGGGTAGCGGAAATAATTTTATCCTAGCAACTTAGCAAAGCATTTTTTACCAGCAGAATATGTGTGCTGTGTTTCAGGAGACAGACTACATCATGTCCTACTTTGACAACGGAGAGGATTTCGGAGCAGATAGTGATGACAATATGGATGAAGCTGTCTACTAATGTGCTGAAAACATTGAACATTTCTATGTATGAGAAAACTGAAAGTATATATTTTAACAAGAAGTGTCTTAACTCACGTGCTATCTTGACACATACTGGATCTGATTGTGACTGACTAATATTGTTAAGATCCGGAGAGTCAGTGCTGGGATTTCTAAGCTGCTTCACATCAACAGATCATGATCGATTCAGACACTGCTGCTACAGTGCCAGGATGTTGCTCAGAGATAGTCTCTTTTATTACTTTAATTGGAAAGCTCTGTTTCAAAAAGGCAGCTCACAGAAGCCATCATTCCTTTTTGTCAGACAGCGAGGACACTACAGACCGTTTGCCTGCATATGTAATGCATCTAATGTTTACACCTGATAATGCCTTGAATTCCATCTGTTTTAAGCTTTTGTGTGTATGTGTGTGTGAATGAATAATAAATATTAGGTGAAAATTAATTAATAGTACAGAAAAGTATATTTTAGGCAACATATGAAGTCATCTGATGCATATTTATTGTGTAGTTTTGACAGAACCAGCCTTTATTCACTTCCATTATATGAAAAATAACAGTTTAGAGTGGAAAAAATGACATTTTCATGTAAGCTGTTTCTTTAAGAGTAGAGCTTTTCTTATGTATCATGAGGCAGCCAGCAGGTGGCGATATTTCTCTTCAGTTTATGAACTGTAACTATTACAAGCTCTTACAATAAATCACCTGATTACAGAGCTTTAACTAACTAGTGCTTTACAGTGCAGGCAAGATTTTACAAAGTAATATAAAAATTACATAAGCTTTAGTGCTTTCATTTCCAAACTTCACGTGCTGGACTTATTACATCTTTATATTCTATTTTATATGATCAAATGTTTGTAAGCCCAACCTTTTTTTCCATTATTCAGTTGAAATGCATGCTGTAGGGTTTGTTTAGTGCAATGACATTGATCTTATTTTACTGCAGCATTCCTCAGTGACAGCTTTATGCTGTTTGTGGAGCAACATTCTGCAGAGATAAAACTTAAGCAAAAAAAACTTAACTAGATAAATAACAATAAAAGTAGCTGCAAACTATTAATGGAGTAATAATAAAACAAAATAACATTTATGTAAATACACTTACATAAATCTATATATCAGACACTTGTCAAGACAAAATGAAGGGGGGAAATGGTATGTATTTATGGTCTGAGATTTTCAGTGGACTGAAATTGACCAAACTGATCCATTTCTTAATGAACTGACCTCCTTAGCTCTTATAGGCTGTGCATGCATTGCATCACGTACACTAGCCCCTGCACACCTACTGTGTGCAAAAATATGCATGCAGCATTTTCCGTCAGGGCCTGAGAAAAACATGTTATTCAATGTATGTCACACACCGTGAAGGACAGGGGAGGGAAACGTAAGTCAACAAACTGAAGCAAACTCAGATCACCTGCACCACCCCACCTCTTTGTGACCTACAGCACAACTAAGACATAAACAAACGCCAGTCTAGAGACATGGGAGATCTAGTTTACTTATTGAATGCCTTTGTATCAGCAAGTGACTGTGTTGAATAAACAGATATGGAGCACTGCTTATAGCAAAAATAAATGCCTGCAGTCTTGAAGGTGATAAATGAGCATAACATAAACCATTACTGTAATACTGTATGTATATATGTATATATCAATGGAATCAGGGTTTTTTTAAACTTTGGACAAAATCTAAGAAAAACTGTGCATATGTGTGATAAGTAACGAGGATTTAGAGCTAATATTTGAGGAGGAAAAAACAAGTCAGGCCCAAACAGAGCAAAATATGCAATTTGGTCCAGATTCTAATATTAAAATGGCAAACGTAAGATTAATTTATCAAAGTAATGTCAGTTGTGTAACTCCAATTCTCCCAATATGTCTAAGTAAGATAATTATATGCTTAGTTTTCATGATCAAAGCTCTTTAGTTGCATAAAATGGTGTATATATGGATAATTAAGTTCCTTCAGTCCAGTAAATGTTCATCATGAAATATTAATAACAATCTAAAAGACACTCTTACATTTACTTTCTAAAATCTGTGGAGATTTCACAGAAATTACGACAATTATACTTATCAGTTATACATATCAGTCAGACAAAAGAAGGTCTGTAGTTGATTGTGTACAACAGATTTTTCAGGAATGTTTCATATCTGTTAAAAATGTAGAGGCATTTGCATATGATTCAGTAGGCTTTACATGGTTAAGCTTTGCATTCGATTAGTTGTTTTGGAGGTTAAAAAAACTCCTATGTTTTTGTCATCAAATATCATTACGACTTTCATTGAATATACTCTTCATCTTCGTCTTTTGGCTGACTCATTTTTAGGCCTAAATGACAGCTGATATATGCAAATGACAGCAGGACCAAACCGTGTTGGAGTGAGGCAGGGGGGTCTGTGAATTTATCGTGCCCAACAGCTCTCATATATTTCACAACCATTCTCCCTGTCAGTGCGCTTACTGTGTAGGATCCCAAAAATATGTCTCGGTATGCCATGCATGGCATTTTGTGAGCACAGGCGACTTTGACGAAGAAGAACTGTAGAGTTTCTAGTACGACTCATGGTACTAAATTATATTTCTTGGCTATCTGTTTGCGTAAATAGGTGAAACTGCCTGTTGACAACGTGTGTGAACGTGTGTTAGTGAGACTTCCTCCTCCGCAGAAGCCCTGTACTCAGTGTGCTTTTGTGGTGAGACAGAGAGAACGCGATGTTCACTCACAAAATATTTCACACGTCATTTCTGCTATGTTCATCTGACTTACCTGAGTCAGCTGACCAGATGTTGACTGCTATTTGTTTGTACATAAAACCGAGTGCTTTGAATGTCAAAAATGAAAATCAGGATGTGCATAAAAGTGAAGTAAACTCACAAAATGTGTTTTGTAGGTTAGTTTCAAGCTGAGCGCTAATGCTAAAGATAACAAACCCCACATGTGACCTGCCCTGCATAACCTCCCAGTTCACTTAACAGCCACGCCATGTCAGTGTCACTCATTTTAACATAACAGATTGCCACCAAATCTTGGATCAGGTTCCCAGGGCGGTCCTGTAACACTAGTCTTTTATTATTATAGGTGTATAATTGAAGGATTTGTGTTGGCGAGACAGTGTCTGCTCTCCTATTGGTTGTCAGCGCATGCTGCTTATTTGCATGAATGTAAATTATAGCGACACTACTAACGTTTTTAGACGTGAAATTAAAAATGTCCTTAAAATTGATCATTGTATTATTATGCATCAACGAAGGCACAAAATATAATATGCATTTGAAATATAAGGCCACGTAAGTGCACATAAAGAGAGTTTTTTTACACTTAAATACACAAAATGCACTTTATAATAATGTCAAATTAATAGATTTACTTTTGCGTACATTGTTAATCATCATGCATTAATAATCTTTTTAAAGAAGTACACTTGTTTGATGTGTTGACTAACACCTTAAACACATAAAGCACTTCATTATAAATTAATTTATAGATTATAAATTAAACTATAGTGTGTTACTTGATATTACAAATTACTAAATTGAATGTCATGCTCTCAGCGGCTAATATTTTACATATTAAATTGCACTATATTGTGTTTGATAAAGTCCGATTTTCTTTTCTTTTACCTTGCATTACTTTGTTTGATGTACGCTTGAGTTTTTTTCTTTCTCTGATAGTCTTGTTGGAAAGCGAGGAGAAAAGATTTTTCGTTTGGATGTTTGCTTTGTCATTCTTGTCATCACTTGACGTTCTCACCCCAAGGCCACTTCTTGTGAACTTCTAGGTATTACATGCACAAGTCACCTTCATGGCAGAATGCCAAAATGAGGTCAGAACAAGTGGATTTAGACCGTTATGCTGTGCTGTGTCAATCCCGTTAGCTAAACTAAGAGAGAGGATTGCAGTGAGAAAGAGAAAGGCATGGGAAATGAACCTCTCATGTGAGGTACAGGCAACACAGCAGTGAACACCTGCGCAGGCTTAAGCTCAGATTAAACTTTAACGTACTTTAATATACTTTAAGGCAAGTGACAAGATCAGAACAGCTCAGTACAGACCATGGTCTGTTCTACTGGTCTGTCGCTACATCTGGCCTGAATTTGACCCTGTAAAGATTAGAGAGAAGCATGCTTGGAGATTTTTTTCAGCTAGCATCTCCTCTACTTTTTAAAAGATGTCTGGACATTGAGGTAATGGGTTTCTGGAGCTTTGGTGTCGGAATTAAGTCCCATTCTTGCCTGATATAGATTTCCAGCTGCTGAAGAGTTTATGGGTGTCTAATGGCACATCAAATGTTCTCTACAGGTGAACGATCTGGATTGCAGGCAGGTTCAGCACCAGAACTCTTCTACTACCAAGCATGATGTTGTAATAGCTAGAGTTTGTGGTTTTGCATTGCCCTGCTGAAATACACAAGGCCTTCCTTGAAATAGACGTCATCTGGAGGGAAGCATATGTTGCTCTAAAACCTTTATATACCTTTCAGCATTCATAGTGCCTTCCAAATCATGCCAGCTGCTCATACTGTGTGCACTTACAGTATGCACCCCCAAACCATCAAAGATGCTGGCTTTTGAACTGAATGCTGATAACATGCTGGAAGGTCACAGTGTCTGAAACTTCTAACAAGAATGTCAAATTTGGACACTTTTCCACTTTGAAACAGTCCATTTTACAAAGGAAACGTTGTTTTTAAAATCAATTATTTAGTGGATACAAATATAACATTTCTCATTTTAAACATTTCTTATGTTCTATTGTGAATACAATATTGGCTTATGTGATTTTTTAGTTTTTTATTTTATTCAGATTTTAAAAAAGCCCCAATATTTCCAGCATTTGGATAATAAACAAAATAGTATAATTTTGTCTGTAGAAGAACACAGTTATGTATGTGCACTGTATGGATAACAGTAAAACTGCACTGCATAGAAACTAAGTATACAAATGTAATATCTAACTAATGTATAATTTTATTACATCTACTCTATATTTTAGAGTAATATATCTATTCTGTTATTTTATTTTATAATTTTGATAATTTTATAATTAATACAATAATTATATAGTTTTAACTAAACTTACCATACTTAAAAAAATATACATTTAAGCATTTAAATAACTTACTTTTAAAGTAGGACTAACGTACATCCTTATATGTAATTTCATAATTATTTCTGTTGGTTAAAATGCTGAATGTATTGACAAGCATTTAAAATTAATGTTCTTAACAAGTTTCAGTTTAAATTCTACTTAAGTCCTTTCCATTAGTCGAAACATCAAAATAAATGCACTGATTTAAAGCATGGCAATAAATAAATAAATACTTCAAATGTGCTTTAAAGTTACATTTTTAGTTTAACATTATTACAAAGTGCGCTTTGTAAAATGTACTTAAGAGTATATTAACAAACCTATATGTTATATATATAACCTATATATATTTAAGTACACATAAGTGGCACTACAAGTGCACATTCAATTCAGATAAGGGCACTTCTTTTTCCCAAGGGTATTTTTGGACAATTTTGTGTGTCATAGGTTTTTGCAAAGCTCTCACGGCTATGAAATCCTCCCTTCTTCTAACTCTGACTCCGATCACATGTTGGTCATGTGCCTCTTCACACAGTAATCAAGAATTCACTTTACCAGAAACATGTAAACCTACATTCCAAAGACTCCACCAAATAACAAAAGCTGTATGTTTTTGTACAGCAATCGCTTATCTGCATTTATTTGCTGATTCTCAGAAAACGGCTGTAACTCCTGACTCCCATGGGAGAGCTGAGTCAGCGCCACCCTTTTCCTGCTTCCTCAGATCCAGGATCAGCCCTTCTATTGTGCTCAGAGACAAGGTGAAGTACTGCAGTGAACTTCCTCTGTTTGCGTAGTTAACAGCTCTCACTTCCTTCTTACTCAGGATCTGATATTGATTCTATTCAATGACACAGTGTTCTTGTTACTGCAATAAACAGTCCAGTTAATGAAACTGAAGTAAAGCAATAAACAGTCACAGTGTGAGTAAAGCTTTGCCAACACTACTTTTCATTACTTGTTGGCATCATTAACAAGTCAGTTAGTACTGTTAGTACTGTAGTCATGACATATCAATTAGTAACAGAAACTCTAAAAGCAACACTAATAAGGAGAAATAATATATATTTGGACACATATTATAATTGCTATTGCTAATACTTGAGAATAGAGATTTGAATCAACTCCCCATTCCCAAGTATTGAATTTTGGTGCATGAGTTGTCCTGCATCATTTGTATATGATTACAAATGATAACTCAAAATCAGTTTACAGGTACAAAGTGCTTATTATGGAAATATTATACTTTAACAGAAAGAATATATGTGTAAATTGAATGAAATGCTTCTGGAAATTTAATTGCAAACGATTACTAAACGTTATATTAATTAAATAATAGGGATATAGAAACATCTAACTACTGGGGTGCCTCAGGGCTCAGTTCTTTGACCGCTTCTCTTCTCTGTCTACATGACATCACTATAGGTTCTTTCATTCAGAAACATAGCTTTCTATATCACTGTTATGCTGATGACACTCAACTCTACTTCTCGTTCCATCCTAATGATCCTAATGGGGTGAGTAATTAATGGCAGAATTTTCATTTTGAGGTAAATTAACCCTTTAACTACACTTAGGAGACTTTATATATTTTTTAAAAAATTACGTAATGTGGTAACTTTAATGATCACTGAGTGCAGTATCAGACTCATAACATGACAGTTATGCAGCACAGTTCTCATATCTTAAAATTCTCATGTTCGAAAGGCACAACAATAATATTAGTTAGGGGAAAGCACGTGAAAGCAGAGAGATATGATGATTGTTTGCGTCAAGCTCTTTGATTAGGGCACTGAAGAGGAATCAGCAGATTTTAGACTAAACACACAGCAGGGGAGAGATGTAATCAAGGGCATGTGCTGCACATTATCTCTGGCTTTCTCACTCACGTCTGTGTCCTTCCAGAATCCTAATTAAACCTGTACTGCTGAAATGTTGACATAGTGGTTGACTTCAGGAGAAAATGACACACTGCCCATAATAACAGTGCCAAGCATAGTACCAAAAATCCGAAAAAAGAGCATGTTTAATGCTTTCACTTCCTTCATGTGTCAGCTTAGTTCTTGCTGGCAGTAAGGTTGTAATATATCATGACACTGTCCTCACACCAGGGCTTGTCAACAGCTCATCACTCTGTGGCGTAACACTTAAATGAAGCCACTAGTGTTGGCAGTTGTTGCCTCTGTTTCTAATATTAGCTTGAAGGACTGAGTCATGGCTTATTCAGCAGCTGAGGTGACTGTGTGACCTGTGATCTAACTTTGAACATCACTGATTTCTGCGTGAGTCTTTAAATTATGGAAATGAATGCAGATACCCAATGACAAGGGCAAGGTTTCTAAGCTGGTGCATTGTTGCCCAAATATGGGTCGCAGGTCTGGTTTTATACAATGTTTAAAGGAATGGATCCTCAGCAGTAAATGGGTGCCATCAGACTGTCCAAACAGCTGAATAAAAACATTACAATCATCCACAAGTAATCCACTCCAGTCCATCAGTTAATGTCTTATGAAGTGAAAATCTGCATGTTTGTAAAAAACATTAACATTAACTTCTTAACAAACGCCCATAATCTAGAATAATACTTCTTCCATTAAAAAAGCCCCTTTCCTCTTGTCTTCTCATATCAAAATTCACCAATATATTAGTTCAGGAGTGTTTAGGACTCTTTTGGATTGTAAACAGTGCTTGATTAATGCATATTTCTGTCAATGTATATTAACAAAGGCCAAACAACTTTTTCCCTATAAGTAATATTATAAATAGAGAACACATATTTTAGCTGGAAGCAAACACATTTTATTACTAACATGCACCTTTTTGGTTAACAAGATGTTTTTACGGACTCTCATTCACCCATTCACTGCAGATGATTCATTGGTAAGCAAGTGCTGTAATGCTACATTTCTTCAAATCTGTTCCCTTGAAGAAACAAACTAATCTATATCTTGGATGACCTGAGGATGATTAGAGTTTCAGCAATTTTACAATTTTGTGTGAGCTATTCCTTTAAGAGTGGAGTCATGTTAGTAAATTACAAGGTAACAGGTACATGATGTGACTCTTTCTACACTGCAGATCCTGTAACCCAGTCTTTCTGGATATGATGATGTTCCACTAATAGAAGGTTTTGCTCTAGTCTTTGGCAGAGTGACTCAGAAACGGCTGAGTTATGTGATATTACACTCTTGCTGTCTCACCATTGCTCACTTTAGCCATACACTCATTACTGTTTCTGTTACTAATTGATATGTCATGACTTTCAGTTAGTACTAAATGACTTGTTAATGATGCCAACAAGTAATGAAAAAGTAGTGTTGGCAAAGCTTTACTCACACTGTGACTGTTTATTGCTTTACTTCAGTTTCATTAACTGGACTGCCAAGGATTTCCCCAGCATCTGCTGAACCCCTGTGACGCGTGATGCAGGCCCTGGCATCTTAAGCAGCCTAAGTTCCTGACCTTTCAAAAGATACAGTGAAAGAAAATACACTTCATAAATCTGGTGCTGTTTAAAAGCATTCCAGGATGCAACTGAACTCAGCTGAGTGAACCAAACTGTAATCTAAAAGGTGTAATATGAGGATGTTTATTTTTGTTTAACACGTTTGTGGTCATCACACAATTCCCATGCTTCCCTTTGTGTTATTTCATGATCTTTATAATTCTTCTGGAATGTCCAGAATAGTCATATTAATAAAGAGTAGGCACATCCATGTTTGACTAACACTTCCATTTAAGAAAAACGTTGTCTTTTTAAATCTAAGAATCTTGAAAAAGCAAATGCTGTCCCAAACTTTTGAACACTGAAAAAAAATAATATAATTAAATTTTAATTTCATTTAATTAACTGGATTACTGTCAAAATTCCACAAACTCCCTGCAGTTCCATCACAAACCTCTAGGGGTTCACAATCACAAACCTTCAGCTGAGAGTCCCTGATTTATATTTTCCCAAGAGGGCCATCTTTGCAATTGTGAGTTATTTTTCATTTAAAAAACTGTTACTGTTCCATTTTGATTTTAAAAGTTTGTGCATGCTTTCTAAAAATTATAAAAAATAGCCTACATAAACTGATGACGGGCTGTATTTGAAGTTTGTGAACAGCGTTATATGCACCACTGCTGTTAATGTTACTGTGCGTGGTTGTATGAAGGTTAGCTGAAAAGCTGATATTTCCTCTTTCTGTTGCTCGACTGACTGTAAACAGAACATTCCAATCTCATGAGAGGAGTGTGTCTGGCCCAGAATACACTCCTGCATAGCAGCACAGGCAAAACATGTCTGTGTGCGTTTCTGCGGCTCATGCTGAGCCCTGCAGCTGTTTTGATCATTTCACACACACCGTGTCAGTGGATGGGAAACAACACTGGCCTGTAATGATGCAATAGCAAGCGTCTGTGCAACAGTCAAAGTTTGTCAAGTTGTTTACAACATTTTGTACGTTTTTTGTGACTTTTTGGAAACTTTAGTGGATTTTATGTAACAAGTATAGGTCAGGATATAATGTCTTCTGTCAGCACACAGTGTTTTGAAAAAAACTAAACAAAACTGTGCTGATCTGAACAAATCCCATTTCCCTATCTTTCATCCGTTTCTATGCCTTTGTTTCAGTTCTCTGTGCATGAATTTGTTGAGAAAGCTATTTAGATTTAACAACACGTAACATGACCTTCACTTCCCCTTTAAACACTCAACAAGTTTGCTGTACAGGAAGGTTTGACATGTTGGTTTTAACACAGAGAACTAAAACTATTTACAGATCATATACATTATAAAACACAAAGCTGCAGAAATAAAACACGTAAACTCTTTTTTTTTTAAATTAGTCTCTTCTACTCTACAAGGCTGCATTTATTTGTTCACAAAAATATATCAAAAAGTAGTAATATTAGGAAATGTTATTACAATTTTAAATATTATGTTCCACTTTAATATGATTTAAAATGCAATATATTTTTTAGGACACTACTCAAGTCTTCAGTATCACAATATAAAAAATAATAGTTTTAGTGTTTTTGGAAAAAACCTTATACATTTTTTAAGGATTAAAAATACAAATATTTACTGTCACTTTTTTATTAATTTAAAGCATCTTCTAAAAGAGAAAAAAAAGACAATCTCTCCATGATTATGTCTGACTCAAACTTCACTATGCCAGGATGCTCCTTAAAAGGCTGACACTGTATTTTACAGTGAACAGGGGAGAGTCAGACAGGAGATGCTGGCACACGCTCACAGCGTGATCACTGCATGCTCAAAGCATTCGGCCAATCAGCAGGAGCATGATCAGAGCCAGCCACCAATCAGACGGCAGAGACATTTAGGCTGCTGTTGAGACTAAGTGTACACTAATGTAGGGGAAGTACTGTTCTCAGCAGCCTCAAGGCAGGGAAGGATGACGTGGGTGGGGGAAAAATATGACATTTGGCAGAACACAGAAAGTATGCGAGCGGGGAAATGGAAGGTTTAGTGGAATCTGTGGGTTTATCCAAATGTGCAAAGATTGTAAGATTGTAAAGTGTAATATTATTATAATATTTAATATAATATTTAAATTAATACATTGTATTTAAATTAATACATTTATTTAATATAATATTTTAGTTACTATGTTGTATTTAGATTTATTAAATACGTTTAAATAGCCAAATTAATTTATTTAATATATTTAAATTTTTATGCTGGCAAGGCAGTGATTTTAGTGGATGCATGAAGTTAGTTTTCCTCAAGTTCCTGAAATATTAACTATGAACATGATCCAATAATAAACCATGACAATTATCACAATACCCATATTGCAAAGATATATATTTTTTCTTGTCAAAATATATTTTAAATATATGCTAAAAATATGTAACCTTCATATAAAATATGTTCAATATAATAAAATGTAAATACAATAATAATAAATAAATTTTTCTTAGTGTAAAGAATGTTTTAATAATCTAAAGAACCTTTTTTCCACTATAAAGAACCTTATAAAGTAAAGATAACATTTATGTTCTTCATGGAACTATAAATAGTGATATTTCATACAAACTTAACTTCAAAAAACCTACTAAACCAGAATCCTTTATTATTTTCTCATACATAATGGTGTTGAAAAAGGCCAAAACTTTTTTCCAAGGCATTCCTTCTTTACAATGAGATTCATATTAAAATCTGGTCTAACTGTTTTACTCTAGGCCTGTTTGATAGAACAGTTAGATAACCAAATGGGGAAAAAAGGGTGTGAGAGAAACCAAAACAGAAAGAAGAGAAATGAAGGAAAATTATGAGCATGCATCAAGTGAATGAAAGCTTGCTGAACACTGGGCTCTACCAATGACAACATGCATGGTTATGTGTTTTAGCTAATCGAAGGAAGGCACAGTTATGCTAGGCAGCCAGCCAAGAAAGTTGCTGTCATGAGTTTACTGTATGTTGGGAATTTTGAAGTTGAATACATACAGTGTTAAACAGAGTGGGACTTTTTGGTCACACCAGGTATAAAGTGAAAATGAGTCGTCTTTAAAGATTACTTAGAATTCCCACTCAAGTTCATTCAAACACAGAAACAGCCAGAAGATGAAACTGAAATTGTGGCTGAAATGGTTTATTCTGTCTATTAACACTAGTAGCACACATTGACCGACTTGACACTGAAACTGTTCCTCAAAATCTTTCTTGCATTTGAACAGTGGAGTTTTCTGCCTGTAATACTGCCAAGTAGAGCCAGGGTTCAGGCATACCAGAGTCAGGAGACTGGGAAAGCCATATTTGGCCTGGCTAGACTGCCGAAATGAACACTGATTGTTTTAGGAAAGATTTTTCAGTTCACCGTTTACCATTTGGACTACACAATGCACCTAATGCTTAAATTATGAGAAAGGCTACTCAAATTCTCCTTTATTTCCCAAATATCTGTGAATGTTTGGTCTGGATTGAACTTTATTACAATTACCTGTTCTAGATTAAACTATATAATCTAGTTCAAAAACATTTTAGTGTATGCTAGATCTGTCTTAAAATAAAAACTAATGCATAACTGGCCCTTAGTTTTCTTTAACCGTCTTTAAACTATCAACTCAGTGAATACAAGTGTAGTACCTGCTCTAATATTGTTCTCAATTTATGAATGACTACTGTAATAACGTTTTTATTGGGTTTAGAAGAATCCATGACTATTCAACTACCCATTTCCTGTAGTTATTAACTGAGTGGTTCTCAAATAAGGCGGCTGACTAATTTCTTTGGCTGGAGTGCTCAAGCATTATATCCTCATCAGTCAGTTTGCACATGGTTGCTCTCTACTCGCGTATTTAGTTCCAGTTCACACTTACCAGTGATGAATTATTAACACAGTGGTTAGGTTTAGTCAGAGGCTCAGGTAAGAGGACGCTCTTTTAGGAGTGTGACATTACATTATGACGCACTATGAGAAGCACGTATAAAGGTATACTTTACTTATTGGAACTGAACACAACATCTCTTCATATAAGAGAGGCTTTTATCAGACCTGTAGTTTTAAAATTAAAACCATATTAAGCAGTTTTAGAAGCTAAACTTTCTTAAACAGAATTCATCCCAAAACTAATGTACCAGCCGTCCCTATGACTAAGCAAATAATACCAATACTAGTTAAAAATCACAACACCTGTGGGCAGTCTTTAGAATAAATAGGCCTATAGCTAGAGTTACCATTTATTATGTTCACACTTTATTTTAAGGTCCAGTTTGTGCTATTAACAAACAATTAACTAAGACTTTTGCTTTAGCAAACACCTTTTGCTGTTTATTAGCTAATAGTTAGTAATGTGTTGTTAAGTTTAGGTGTTGGGAAGGATTCGGGAAGTAGAATATAGTCATGCAGAATATGTGCTTTATAAATACTAATAAACAGACAACATGTTATTAATAGGCATTCATATAAGCAACTAGTCAACAGTGAGAATTGGTCCCTATACTAATGTGTTACCTTGTTTAACAGTTTAACTCATGGTAACCCTTATGTAACCCTTGTGTTATAAAACACACGTGACCAGTATTTATCAGAAAGAATATTCCTAAGCTTGCATATTAAATGCAGAATTTCAAAAGCATGTAAATGTGTTTCTAACATGTTGTTCTTGCCAAATTTATTTATCCAAAATATTTACAGTGCATTTTAAAGTATGCGTCTAAACAGATTATGTCTATGTTTTTGTGTTTCCTTTTGTGTTTAGTGAATCCATAAACTTCAATTTATAGTGTCATGCTCTACCAGTTGAGCTGCAGAAACAGGTTGAACACTCACTGAACTTGATATGTTTCACCTTCAGTGATCCAAAAAGAACCAACAGCCGTAAAACTAGTCATGTAAGTTGCCTCAGGTATACAAGTATTTTACAGTATTATTTACGGTATAAGTAATATTTTTGGGTACTAAACTATAGTACCCCCACCTCCAAAACATAGAAAGTATAAAAGAAATTGTAATAACACAGACTTAGGAACAAAAAGTGAAAAGTGTACTTTTTATGACTGCTACTCTGTGACATAAAGGGATGGGATGGGATGGTCAGCAATGATACTCAGGTAGACTGTGTAGGTAGACCTCAATGATACAAGGAAAGATGCCTTCATGGATCTATGCTTTTGTATTGTTGATGCCAAAGTTTGATCCTTCCATCTGAACGTCACAGCAGAAACTGAGGCTCGTCAGACCAGGCAGCCTTTTTTACAATCTTCTATTAAATTTTGGCGAGTCTATGCAAATTGTATCCTCAGTTTCCAGTTCTAGCTAACAGGAGTAGCACCTATAGTGTGATGTTCAGCTGCTGTAGCCCATCTGCTTCAAGGTTTGACGTGTCATGCATTCAGAGATGCTGTTCTGCAGTTCTGCATACCTTGGTTGTAACAAGTAGTTATCTAGTTATTGTTGCCTTTATATCATCTTAAACCAGTCTGGTCATTCTCCTCTGATCCATAGCATCAACAAGGCACTCACAGTACAGTTTTACAATCTCGTACATTCTCTGTAAACCCTAGAGATGGTTGTGCATGGGCGTCCCAGTAAATCAGCATTTTCAGAAATAATTAGACTAGCCTGTGCCATGTTCAAAGTCAAGTGAACGCTTACTTTGAACATCAGCAGATCACCTTGAGCATGTCTACATAGCCTAAATGCATTTAGTTATTTGATATTTGCCTTAACAAGCAGATGAACAGCACTTAAAGTGAACTGAGGCTGAATTTTAAAGCTTTAAAACATTCACAAATGCAACATGTAAGTACTAATCTGAAACAATTGTGTGAGAAAGTGTGTGAGAAATTGGTATTTTGTTGGTAGTCTGTCTTTATGTGACCTGGACATGTTTTTGTGATGGTCTACCTTACAGGGAAAGAATGTATTCACACAGGAAGGTCAGCGTTATTTGCCCCTTAGATCTTGTGTATCACATGCTTGTATACAGAAGTTCCAAAACAAAATATATGCTATCATGAGGAGCCAGACAAGCAGGCCAAGGGAAAAACAACAGCTGATGTACCATTACTGAACTAAATATGAGATGAGTTTCCATTACAGTTGGACAATGGAGACCTTTGCTCCACATGGCTTGATGCCAACCTTGCATAATGTGACATCAAGACAGAAATGCCGACCCAGGACTCTACTGCCTCTACGTCTAATGCTTTGAAATAGACACTTCACCGGCTTTCAATGTTGTACATAATCACATCAGCTTACCTAAACACTATTGTTTGACTAGATACATTAGTAAAGATAAAAAGCACATTTTGAAATGAACAAATATGCCTCATGCCCTTTTCCCTGATCCTTTAGCGAATAATACAGCTTTATGTAAGTTATCTGCAAAATTACAAAGAACAAAATGTCACACCAAAGTCTCCAACAGAAAAACACTCTCCAGAAATACCTCATTTTATACTCCTGCCATTAGACACCATCCTAAAAAAATGGTACCAGTTACCATGTAATAGAGTTTATAGCAGCTCATAAAACCTAGGAGCAGAAATTGATTATGGTAAGGGTGTGTTAAATTTTTCAACACATCCTCTAAATGGTTTTCCAATCAGAGCTTTTTAGAAAGACTGGCTTTATACAACTAAAACAGAACATTCCAGGCAGTGGGTGAAAAGAGGTGCTGACAATCAGACAAATCCTCAGAGAACATGCATAAATAGCCCTTGTACCATTTTTAGACTGACTGTGATGACTCAGAAACCAATGACGGAAACAAACGAAACAAACATTGTACCCATGGTGTATCAGCAAGACTTCCTGAGTAATTTCTGACAAATCTCATGAGTTTATTGCACAATTAGTTTTTGAGCTCTCTGTTGAAACTTCAAACAGGTTCAAACAGGTATGACTTTTGGCACTAAAACCTCTTGATATAAACCAACACATACATCATCGGCTATATATATCTACAATAAAGGAAGCTTAGCATGAAATGATGGGGTTGTTTACTAATAAGGGGAGGCATAAAGTCATAAAGCGTGGTGCCGTTACAGGACTGGGAAGGGAATGACTTGGCCTCGTCTTGATTTTTCCAATCATCTATAAACGGCAGATTAAGGACTGGCTAAGAGGCAGTAAGAATGAGGGGAAAGGTCACAGGAAGAAAGCTTTTGAGGCACACGACTTCCTGTTTTTGGAAGCAGCTAGCAGCCATATACACAGCAAGCTCGCGTTCCTCAGGATTAACAGACTGGAGTAATAGATAAACAGGAGACTGAGGTTGCAATCATATTGATGGCTTTATGATGATGCTTGCCCATGCAAAACATAATGCCACAATGTCATGCTCTGATGGGTGCTTTCCAAGCCATGCAGTTGCTAGAATGTTTTGGGTGTACTGTTAGTGTATATGGTTATTAATCAGTCATTGGAGCCCATTCCCTGTTTGCCAGATAAGACTCTCTTTGGAAATGAGCTACTGATATATACGTGTGTGTTGGTGTGTAAGCTGTTTGTGTGCTGGCCCTGGAGTTTCGAGGAAAAGCTAAACTAAGTTTCCACTCTCAGTTTGGCTTAATGACTCTATGAATAGCATTTCCGTATGGAAAATGAATGGAGCAACAGTGCTGTCGGTAAAAAGAAAATGAATAAGAGTTTACAAAACTTTCAACATTATTATTTTACATAACAAAGATAGACCATTTAATCTCCAGCTCATGTGACAATCATAAAGTTAGAAAAAACATACTGTTTAGCATAGTGATAACAAATCATCACTAATTGCTTGCCACTCAGCTGCATTTCCAATCGAGAAAGATAAGTAAGCTAGCTGGCCAAAAGAGAATGTTGTATGTGTGTATTTATATATGCATAAAAAATATACATAGCACACATACATATATTATTAAAAGAAAAACCTATGTTTTGGATGCGATTAATTGCAATTGTAAATATAAATTAATTTACATTTATGGAAAACATTTAAATAATTAAATAAATTACATATACCCAGAGAATAAAAAATTACCTATTTATTTAGTTTTATATAATTTATTGATTAATGGTGTTTGGTAAGGCAAGAATCACTATTAGGTCATGTTGCTCACAGGATTAGGGATTTGAGCAACCATAAATCAACTATTTATGTTTAACACATGAATGAAACTTCAAATAATAGGGCTTATTGAGAAGAGGTGTGCTATTATTTGTCTAAGCCAAAGGATTAACAATTATTACATGAGGAATGTTGCACTGGCAACCACCCACAACACGCTAGTAAAGTTCCAGTAAGTTTTGCGCTTGCAGCACTGCTCGTATTTTCTTTAACATTTTACAGTAAGGTCTGATTTGTTGACATTAATGCATTAAAGGGTTAGTTCACCCAAAAATTACAATTCTGTCATTAATTACTCACCCTCATGTTGTTCCAAACACATAAGACCTCTGTTCATCTTCGGAACACAAATTAAGATATTTTTGATGATATCAGAGAGCCATCTGACCCTAGACTGCAATACAACTGAAATGTTCCCAGATCCAGAAACGTACTAACTACTAACTTCAGTGGATCAAATTTTGCCACACTACGAGAGTAGTTTTTTCGCGCAAAGAAAAAAAAGATAACATAATCTAACTCTATCGTTCTTTTCCCCTGACTTACGTCTTCCACCTTTTTTTTTTTGTATTGCAACACAGCACATACGCACGCTTTAACGTACTTAATGTAATCAGCTTTGTTTACATCCAGGTAAACGCACCTGCATGTACGTAATCTGCGGCTGTTTGCACCTAGAGGAAAGTGTACACTTACGTTGCGATACGTCTTCCGCCATTTTAGAGAGTAAGTCATGGGAGAAGAATGGTAGAGTTAAATTATGTTATTTTTGTTTTTATTGCGCATAAAGTTTACTGCTAGCGTCTTAAAACTTAAGTTGAGCCCTGATGTTACATGGACTGTTTTACCAGTGTTTTTGCTACATTTCTGGATCTGGGATCATTTCAGTCGTATTGCTGTCTATAGAAGGTCTGATGGCTCTCTGATATCATCAAAAATATCTTCATTTGTGTTCCGAAGATGAACGAAGGTCTTATGGGTTTGAAACAACACGAGGGTGAGTAATTAATGACAGAATTTTCATTTTTGGGTGAACTAACCCTTTAACCTGTTACCCTGCACCCCCCATTTTGGGACTTAAAGCTGAAAATGACCTACCTAAATTTAAATGGTTATAGTTTCTGACAACAGTGTGCTACATACACAATTTAGGTAACTTTGGAAAGAAGACACATTGGGCTTTATTATGTAACCAGAGTTGATAACGCTCAAAAGGATAAGACACATAAGTGGATCGAAATTTTTTTTTTTTTTTAAGTATGCTAAAGTTCACATGGGCGTTTATGAATAAGTGATCATCAACATATGTTTTGAATTTTTAAGCACAACTAAATGTTGTTACTATCTTGACATAATAAGAAGGAAGATAATGCTACTAATGAGGTTCCATGATAGTTACATGCAAGTCTATAGAAACAATGAATTTTCAATGTCAGAAAGGCATTTCTTGAACGTGTTTAATGTAGGCTGCTGGCCTTTGAGCACGTAGCACATGACCCTCTGTGCTCCTGAAGCTGTTTCAGAGTTGTAGTTCAAGGAAATAATGCTCAGCATTTCTCACTAGGCATGTCAAAGGCATCCAGCATATCACTGACCACAAGAGGTGCCTTGTCTGGGCTGCCTGATGGTCATCTGGTCACGCTATCTGAGCAATGGTCAATGACTCCTAACTATCTGTGTATTTACGCACATTTGGAGACATCCAATACCACAGAAAACTACAAAATCTGATCTGCTTCCAGATCAGACGTTGTCAGTAACTGTTCATTTGTGGAGAATCCCACTAAAAATAAATCTTTGTAAAGCCTAAATGGCATCCCTGTGCGTGTGCGGTAGGAACATACTTATCATACAATCAGCCATTATCAAACCAGTGCTAACAAAGTCACCAGTGACAGTGCTTGGACTGTAGTGGCACTCACTTTTGTGAAGCACAGACCACCACCCCAGCTACACAAGAAACTACACTCTAGCTGTAGTTAAAAGTATATGTGTGAACATTTTTCCGACACGTAATTGCAATTAAATTTAATATTATAGTATATGTATTATGGTATATTATAGTTTGTATTATACTTTCAGTTTAGAGTTTTTTAAATATACTTTTAAGAATTAAAGTTGGCTACAAGTACACATTCAATACAATAAAGCAAGTTGGTTTTTTTTAGCAAAAAATATTGAACCAATATTATAATTATAATAACCACTGCAAAAAGGATTCCTCATCTCTCTACAGCTTGGTTCTGGCCTTTCTGAGCAAAAGAAGTCAAAATCTACACCCGGACGTTTTGTGACATAATATTTTACAGTGGTGTGCTGCAGGGCTTTGTACTGAGCCCGCTGCCATAAACCCTGCCCCGTTACTGTGCTATTGCAAACATAAAGACAATGACATCATTAAGATTGCTGATGTTACTTCGGTTTAAGGAATCATCAGCAGTAATGATATGACTGCTTGAACACAAGGCCTAGTTTGATGACTACAAATCTTTTAACATCTGCAAAACAAGGACAGCACACATAGCTGTTGTGTTCTCCTCCCTCGTTTTCTAAAAATAATTAACTGTACAGTATCTCACGATTGCTAGCTGACGTATACTTTACTTGCATAACTATCTTCTGAAATCTTTTTCAAACAGAGAAAAAATAATTGGGCAAATTATCAGTATAGGCTCTTCTTGACCCTGACTTGTTATGATATCAGAAATATACATATGTGACCCTGGACCACAAAACCAATCATAAGGGTCAGTTTTTTGACTTTGACATTTATACATCATACGTCATTAAACAGGTGAATAAATAAGATCAATAAGAGCAATATTTGGCCGAGATACAGCTATTTGAAAATCTGGAATCTAAAAAAAAAATCATATCCTAATGATTTTTGGCAGAAAAGAAAAAGTGATCAATTTGACCTATACAATGTTATACAATGTATTGTTTGGCTATTGCTACAAATGGTCCAGGGTCACATATCATAGACATCTGCTTATATGATATGTCTTTGATATGTTTTGAATGCTATTATGATGTATAAAAAAGTCTTTCTTCATCATTTTCTATGAAAGCACAATATAACTCTACAATATACAAGATTATTTTATGCAATTTAGAAAATAACAAGTACACATCTGAATAAACTAGAACATGTAGTTTAGTCAGTTACACAATCTGGAGAAAACACACCTTTGTGTGCATTTTGGAGTGTACCAAAACACAAGAAGCATTGGATTCGTGAGTCTAACCATGTCTAGGCAAGAGTTTTTGCTTGTCTAATCATAAACAACGTGCAATATGGGCTGGATTGGTCTCTTGGGAATCACATATTTCATACAGATATAAGAGAGGAAAAAAATGGGCTAGAGCTTTAAATACAGGGGAGTTTCCTGAGGCAGGAAACCAGAAAGAGCTTGAGAGCGAGGGCAAGACAGAGTGTAGAGAGAGGGGCTCTTGAAACAAGTCTTTTGGACAAGATAAACAGTTTTGCCCTTATCAGTAATTGCTCTGCAGGAGAAGGGCACGTCTCAGCAGATGCTTCATGCGCACAAGAAAGTAAGCAGCACAAAAATGACGTAAATGACTTGACTCCTCTTTAACTCTACTTGCGTACTGTTGGGAAAACTGCTTAAGTAGAAAAAAGCAATTAAGGGTGGGACTGATGTGATAGATGTTTCTCAAAATTTCTCAAATTTGGACCAAAAGATAATTTGGATCTGTTTTACCAGTAACAGGACCCTGGAACCCTTTACAACAACCCTGTTTTTATTGACACAGCCTTTTTATGCCAATAAACGGATCAATATGTTTGTCTTGAGCAAATATGAACATCCATCTCTGTTTATCTTGTATTGATTTATTAGCTCACTTTTGGTTTTCACTTTCTACATTTATATCTTATCTTTAGCCAACAACTGAAAATAAACACTTAACTTGTGAAACTATGGATTTTGCATCAGATTTTCCAACCAACTCTAATGTATTGGAAAAAGAGATCTTTAAAGGGGCCTTGTAATCTGTACTTTCTGCAGTGTGTTTTTTCTATAGAAAATAAGAGCATGTTTACATGTGCAAAACTTGATGCCAATTCCAATGCCAAGGGGATATTAGGATGGTCAAGTTACTGGGTCAAGAGCTGAATCTGGGATTGTTTTGTAGTTTTTGTGGGCTAGGGTGGAAGTCTGATTGCTTACAAATAAGTCACATGATTTGAGATATGATTAATGTAATACTTTGTCAAAATCTCCTAATAATCTTGTCTAATAAATCACCACCAGCTATCACAGTACTGAAGTTAAAAACATAATTATGTCTAGTGCAATGACAAGCATTTAATCTTTAGTACTGATTAATGTTCTTAAGGGTCAGAAGTTGTATTTATTTTTAAAGAATACTTCAAATAAACAATACAATGCAGAAATTCTATCATCTTAAATTTTTTATTGAAAACGAGTTCTCATACAAAAAACACTTTAATTTAGATACAAAAGTGATACCTTGCACATTGCAAATTTGCACTGTTTATAATAACAGTAACAGTCATCTTACATTCTATAAGAAATAGAACAAAACACACACAATGTTCAGGAAGATCTCCAAAAGTGAAATGTTCATCAAAATGTCTTCAGGATATGTTTACACACACAGTGCAGCTTCTGGTCTCGCAAATGAACATGGTCCAAAACAGACCCCAATTTTGGCACATGAAGTTCTTTTTGGCCTTATGTTTGAGCCCAAAGTGGAAGAAGCAACATCGGTGAAGCCCTTTTGTCAGGACGAGGCTTTGAACACATTACAGTACAGAGTATTCAGTTGCACATGCAATGCTTGATCCCTCAATGAACATTTTTGGAAGACAAGAGAAAAACAAAATGAAAAACATAGGAAATCTCCCTGCGAGTAGTTATACAGCAACTTGCATCCATAACAAAAGTGCATTCAAATGAAACACAAAACACTGGTACATTATACAGACTGACACTGCATGATTTTTCCCTTGTTGAAAAACTCAATATACTACTATTTCTTCTTTATATTTCAGTAACTTAGAATAATAAATCTCTGGACAGCATATTAACATAACCTGAAGACCAACATACAATCAAACAAAAGTGTTGAATAATGTTTGTACAAATTAAATCTTCCATCCCCACAAACAACCAAAAAAAAAAAAATGGAATTATGGAATGATAATGAAAATGACGCGCTGAATGCTAATTATACTGGGGATTATTGGAAAGTACATGACCACCAATTGGGGCTATGTGTGCTTAAATGGCTATAATGCGGCACAATCAGTTTGCACCTCAGCAGTAATCTCAAGAAAGAGCAGCTCAAACACAATGAAATACAGCACGCCACACAGCCCGAGGGCCCTCTTTCAGGCCCAGAAACAGCATCAATAATTTGACAGAAACACGTTTAACTTGACTGATGCATGATATAAGATGGCTGTCAGCAATGCAGGCACAAGAGAGCTCAGACTTCACATCTTCTTCCTCTGAACTTCGACAAGCTCATCCTGCAGAGGGGCCACTCGGTCCCCAAAATCCTCCGCTTCATCTCCACAAAGTCATACGACACTTCTCAAACCAGCTCTGATCCGCGTGGTGAAAGCCTGAAGTGCTTAAGAGTGGAAAAGACACCCTTTTATGATGGGCAACAGTTCAGTTCTACTGCTCTGCCAGCTTGGTTCAGCAGACAGGAAGCATGCGGGCATTGCCGTTGTATTCCTCCTCCACCTGAATGATAGAAGAACAAAAATTAGATTGGTTTTTCATTGATATCCAATCAGCGTTCAGTGGTCACTTTGCAGCAAGTGAAAATAGTTTACACTCACCTCGGAATAAGCAGGGAGTGGAGGGAACTGGAATTGGGGTGCATTCATGAAGATGGGACTGTCTCCACCATCATAGTCATCCAACAGAGGCGTGAGAGGTTGTTCCAGGCTGCAGTCGCGTGTTACGTCACAGTAGCTTGGTGGTGCGGATGATGGCATTCGCAGGGACACCCAGCTATTTGATGCATTGCTGACAGAACCATCCTGGCTACTCATGCTGTTGGTGCGGCTACCAAAACCATTGTAGGGAACGGTCCCAATGACCAAGGGCAGCTCCAAAACTAACTTATCACTGCCAGGGATGTGCATGTAAATCTGTACAGAACAAAAGAGCTATAAGTAAGCACCTAAAAGTTTGTAGATGCAACACCATGATGTTGTAGTAATTGTGAAATTCGGCACTTACCATGAGTGCATATTCCACTCGAATGATGTTGCAACCCAAGATGGAGGGCTTGATCTTGGGCACACGGATGCTCTTGCCCTGCCAGGCATCGCACATGCCGGAGATGATGTGGTTGCCACGCACTGAGGAGAGTTTTTGCCTTAAGACCTTGGTGCGACCGTTGGCCTGGTAGGTGTGCTTGGCCACAATGGCTGCTTTGGGTACCACGATGCGAGAGCAGGTGTTCTCGAATTTGGCATCGATGCAGATCTCTTCACCCTCGCAGAAGCCACGCCTGTCTATTTTGGCGTTCAGAGAGACCTGGCCGTCTGGGATGAACATGCAGGTGACCTTCTTCTCCTTCATGCCTCCAGTAGGGGACTGTTGGATGGAAAACAGAAATGATGAGGATTTGGTTTGATTGTTATGCTCAAGGAACCACAAAGAATGCAATTAAAGCGTGCACATCCAACAGGCCAAAAGCTCAATGTGGGTGCTCAACCACAAAAACAAAAAAGGAACCACCAATGATCAGAACTGTGAAAAGCCCAATCAGAAGTGAAGTGCTCAAGTGAATTAGCGATATGATGAACTCACCAGCAAGTCTGGGGTGTTGACATCCAAGGGTTCCTCAACTTCAAAATGCTTCTTACACTCCAGGGCGGGCTGAGCGGGTCTTTCCATCAGAGCCTTCACAAAGTATTGAACATACCCAAACTTGCCCTTGTAGGAAGACACCAGTTGTCTGTTGAGAAACAACACTTGCATTAAATAACCAACAAACGACTTTGAGGGAAATGCATGCCATGAGTTTATCTACTGGAATGCTCACCCTTGTTGAGGAAGCTCAAAGCCGAATGAGTATTCGTATTTGTTGCCAGGACGGAGGATGACTGAACCATCTGTGTCTGTGAGAAGATAAAACATACACGTTTTGATGAGTTCTAAGAGATCATGATCCAACCAAAAGAAACAAACCCATAAAAACAAGGGAACTCCCCTTACTATGAACTATGAGTATGACTTTAATATCAATTACAAACTTTTGCTGAGTTGTTTTTTTTTAACTAGAACTATTATCATACAAGTAACACATTACTGAAACACATTTATTTAAAATATCCAGTATTCCTTCTTCACGATGTAACGTTAGTCACATTCCAGCATCACCATCATCTCAACATTACCAAAGCAGAGTCAGCTTTAAACACAAACCTAAACATTTTTAACTCACCTGCTGGATGGTCATCCAGTTGGACGAGGTCTTCATACTTCAGATAGTCCATTTCTTCACGGCATCTCTGTTTGCCTTTGGCGTACTCCACTTTAGCGCATCCGATTCCCAGGACCTTCATGGCCACTACCCTGGTCACCTCCGAGACCTCCACCAATATCTTCCCAGCCACTTTATCTCCACTGCAGTAAAATGTCTTGGATGGATCGTTGAAGACGATCTCGAAGACCTTGACTCTTTTTGTCATCGCTACCATTGTTTTGTTTTATAAACGTCCGAGCCGCAACGAACTGAAGACGGGCGTCTAAAAGTTGGTAATTCAACCAGATATTTAGTAGTCCTTCAAAAGTGCGTCCAAAAAAGCTTGACCTGGTATAAAATGTCGCAAACCGGTGCTTTATGCAAATTCACAACTCACGCACTCCTCGCTCGCATGGTCAGTTTAAGAGCTTTGTGCACGCTGGGCTAGGCTAGGGTTTTATACTGCCAGTGACTCACTAGGCTTGTTTACCACTTCAGCTGTTCATGTGGAAGTGGTATGCACAGCGTGGCTCAGCGCATGCACAGCGCTTCCATTGGCCGAAATTCGGTGTTCGTGTTGTCACCAGCCAATCAGCGGCCAGAAGCGACGCGTGCACACCTCGTGGATGAGAGCGCTGAGCGAGTGCACAGCAGCTGCAGGAAGAAGAAGGTAGGAGGCGCTGGAGGAGTGTCTCCGCTGATGAAGTCTGAACAAAGGAGCGGGATGTTGCAAGGACATGCCCAGCAATTTAGAGAACCAATGAGAAATTCAACCAAAGACTTCAATGTGTGCTACGTGCACTGTTTGGATGTACTAGAACACAGCTGAGGCGGAGAGAGGCGGTATTCCCCCAAAAGAAACTAACGTTAAAGCGTCTGCTGGTACAAACCAGATTAACAACATCCGCCAACTAGCAAGAAAGACCTTGTTTACAAGGTTAATGCCGAACTCGGAAGCGCATACTTATACACGTTTATACCTACAGTGGTGGCCAAAATGATCAGAACACTAGTATTTTCAATCACCGGTTAAAAATGGTTTTAAGTCAGATGTTTCATTTCTTTACTTCAGTGTGTCAGAGAAGTGAGAAGATTATGGCTGAAATGAGGGCGAAGTATGTTAACATAAAATTTTACAATTATTGGTACATATTATCTTTAAGGTGTCTAGAGTAAATTAGTGCTGTCAAAAGATTAATTACAATTAATCACATCCAAAATAAAAGTTTTTGTTATGTGTGTGTGTACTTTATTATGTATAAATACACATGTATATTTCAGATTTTTTTGTATATTAAATAGATTTATATATAACATAAGTTATATTCATATAAATATATACATTTAAATATTCTAGAAACATATTTAATTTATGTGTGTTTATTATATGCATAATAAATATACACAGTACACACATATATAATGCAAACAAAAACTTTTATTTTGGATGAGATTAGTCACAATTGTTTGACGGCACTAATATATAGTTTATATTATGTATATAACTATATTATATACATAAGCAACACTTTCTGAAATATATACATGTGTGTGTGTATTTACATAAATATACAGTACACACATATATATTGTAAACAAAAACTTTTATTTTGGAAGCAATTAGTTGTGATTAATCATTTGACAGCACTAGTATAAATATATGAATTCGCATTTATTCAGTTTTGTTGAATGTGGTCATAGAATGAATAAACATCTTGATGGTCACAAAAATGGGATAACAGTTAATTTAGTTATATATATATATATATATATATATATTTATATAAAAATTTACAATATATATATCAGATTGCATT
>JAUMHE010000072.1:3762699-3782026 GCA_032359235.1 Enteromius mattozi
GGGCACTTGAGGCATCCTGGAGGAAAGGGGCGGGTGCTCAAGCACCCTCCGCCCCCCCCTCTGCACGTGCCTGCTCATCAAGATTTCCCAATTAGTTTAGTTACAATTAGTTACAATTTTCTTAATTTTATTTGCTTCAGTACTGTATTGTGTAACAAAATAAACTGAATTATCACAATGACTTGATTTTTGTCTTTGTACCAGTAATTCATCTCTACTTATGTTTATTGTATGCTTTCTTAACCACATTATCTTTATACCTTCGTTCTTTAAATCTCTGACTCATTTCTTGGGCCTTGATGTCAAAATCCTCATCATCACAGATCCTCTTCAACCTCTGAAACTGTCCAAAAGGAATGTTATCAATCAACCATGAGGGATAAAAATAGTATTCCTATTTGTTTCTTTTCTAAAAATAGTAGTAGTAGTATGTAATTTACCTTTGTTATCCTTATTTTTAATATTTTTAAATCCAAAAAATTTATTTGAGTGAATTAAAAATCTAAACTAAACTTCAGATGAATATTAATAGTATTCAAATATGAATGAAAAATTCATAGATCTATCTCTGAACCTGACCATATCAAAATAACATCATCTATAAATCTTCCCCACCATACAATGTTCTTTAAATATGGATTGAAATCTGAAAATATAAATCTATTTTCCTAATATCCCAGAAATAAATTTGCATAGTTAGGGGCAAAACATGTGCCCATTGCTGTACCACTAATTTGTTTGTATATTTGATTCTGAAACAAACAAAAAAACATTTTTCAATGTCCATTCTGCAAGTTGTAAAATAAAACTAGCCTGTGGTTTTTCTAAAGGTGATCTCATTTCTAAATAATGTGATAATTCTTTAAGACCTTCTTCATGATCTATATTTGTATATAATGATTCCACATCCATAGTAGCCAATATGCAAGTTTCAGTATTTTTCATTTCCTTAATATTTAATACATGATTTGTATCTTGAATATAGGAAGGAAGTTCACTAACCATTGGTTTAATAAAATAATCCACAAATTTTGAAGCTGGTTCAGTAACAGACCCATTCCCACTAAATGTAGGTCTCCCTGGTGAAGTTTAAATTTTTTTATGTATTTTAGGCAACATATAAATAGTAGGAATTCTTGGCTCTTTACAAAACAAAAAATCGTATTCTTTCTGTGAAATCCATCCATCAGTCTTTGCATGTGTCAATTTATCTGTCAGTTCAGTTCGAATCCTTTCCATCAGATCAAATTTCAGAAGCTGATAATACTCACAGTTCCTTAGTTGTCGTAGGCCTCTTCGACATATTGATCTCTGCCCCATACCACAACAGCGCCTCCCTTGTCTGTTCTCTTTATTACAAGATCATTGTTGTTAGAAAGCCAATCCAATGCTTCCGCTTCTTCTTTCGAAAGATTATATCGTTTTCTTCTTTCGGAAGCAAAAATCTTGTCTGTTTCATACGTTACTGTTTTACAAAATGAATTCAGCGTCGGGTTGGACACACAAGGGATAAATGTGGACTTTGGCTTAAAAAAATTTCCCTTTTTATCATAAGTATGTATTGCTGGTTCTGTTGTATGACACCAGACTTTTAATTGAAGATTTCGATTAAACTTAAATAAGTCCACTTTAGTCTGAAATAGGGGCATATTTAAGGCATTTTGATAAAACAGAGATACAGCTTGTAGGCAGAGTAGTTTCAGAAATGTTTATCACTTCATTTCTCTTGTTCGACTCCTGGTGTGTCTGCCTTGAGTCTGAGGTCTTGATCAATCTATTTCTCCCTCGTCTCGTTTTTTGTTTTCTGATCTTCTGAATCTCTGATATTTTCTTGACTTCTTTTGTAAAAAAACTCTTCTGGGCGATGTCTCTGATACTGACTGATTATCGTCACTGCTGGATAAATTAAAGGACATGAATATCCTTCTCTGAGGCTGGAATCTTTCATTCCTTTGAGGCCAAAAATAAACCTTATGCTCCTTATAGTCCAATTCATCTCTTCCAAATTTTGCCAATTTCTCTTGATTAAGCTTTCTAGTAAATTGCTCCAAATCTTCTTTTAATTTAACTTCAAATTGTGAATATGATTCCTGCCCCATATTAACCATCTCCTCTTTGATTTTAGCTATTTAGCTAGTTCTAGAAACATATTTACTGTAAATGTGACATATTTCACACTACATAAACAGTAAATATTGAATAGTAACTATTAAGCTCATTGTTATTAATAGGACCTACCCAAATTCAAATCGACCTTTTTCGTGATCCTATTATTCTCTTTAAAATGCTTACCTTCACCAAAATTGATTTTTGTTTGTCAAAAACAACACTAGCTCTCTTTTGAGCAGTAATTGTAAGGAGTTGTTCTCCTTCTCTCCTCAGGATGTATAACTGTAGCATTGGAGAGGAAGGTTGGGCTGCTCTGATCTCTGCTCTGAGATCAAACCCATTACACCTGAAAGAACTGAGTCTAGGCTGTAATAAACTAGGAGATACAGGATTGAGACTGCTCAGTGATCTCCTGGAGGATCCACACTTTAAATTAAAGATATTAGAGTGAGTTATTTATTTAATTTAACTTATTAATTTTTTTCATTAATTCAAGTAACTTGATTATAATATTGTTTTAATGGTAAAGTTAGAACTAAGAGGTATCAAAAATCACAAGGTATGTATATATGCATACTGTATATATATTGATAATCTATAATCTTTATGATCTCTGCTTATAATATTAAACTGTTTTATTAATGTATCTCTTTGGTATTTTACAGTATTGATCCAAATGTCAAACACCAGCACTGACCCAGAAGACCTGAATAATGAGTTTTGAACTACACCAAGCAAAAGCAAAAACGTTCAGTGGTGTCAGGTTGTGTTTGTAATTCACCAGCAGATTCTAAAGGCCAAAGTATACTTCAGTTTTGACATGTATTCTCCATTTTATAGAATCCATGAATACAGGCACTTGACACATGCACATAAAAACATTTAATGTTTGGTCAGTGTCTGCACTATTTCTCAAAAATTGTATCTTAAATATATCTTTGTACTCGTTTAAACTAGAATTGCACACAGTATGAATGCTTAACCACCTTATCTATTATTGTTGTAGTTTGTCTGAAGGTGCATGTGCGAGCTAAGCATATTTTGTATGTGCAGATCAAAAAATAAATAAATAAATAAAAAAGTCTGACTCAGGATGAAATGCTCAGGATTAAAATTTATGTCACACACACTCTACAAGTACCCTGGCATACACATAAAATCCAAAATGTACTTTAGGCTTAGATAGAGAGGTAAAGCAGGATCTCTATAGAATGAGAGCCTTTATCTCTTGTATACAAGACTGACATCCTCTTCATCTCACTCTAAATTGCACATAGCCTGCCTTTGATGTTATGATGATCTACAATGGTACACAGAATCAGGACATTCTTTGGTTTTGGTCTCATGGTTTGGCCTAATTTTGGCACAGGTAAAAACAAAGACCTGTCTTGAAATTATCAACTTTATAAACTGTGCAGCTGTTATTGCTTTTGCTGCAGCAGTTGTTATTGTGCTGGTTGCATGTGATTGCATTATGCATATAATTTCCACAAAAATAAATGACACTACAAAACTGCATTTGAATTTTATCTGTTATTGTGTTTATTTTCTGCTATTGCTTATAACGCTTATATCTGTAGAGAGCCAATAATAGCAGCCAACAAAAAAAAAGTTTTATTTTTGTGATTTTTTTTTTTACATTTACACTAAATGGATTGTTCTCTTCAACTTTCAACTTTGTGGGCCTTTTGAGACTATTACAGAATAACCGACCAAACAAAGATGAACTGGGCCGAAGACAAGCTGTGCTGGAGACGTACTGTATGTGGAGGAAGTTGTCTTTTCGGGTCAGCTGCCACGATGCTGAGTTGTTTGGATGAGGACACAATCTGTTGTGATATCCAACATGTCACATTTATTTTACTGTTTAGTTCCTGGTTTTCTCTATTTGGTCTTGTTCCTGTTTGCCTTTATTTGGTTTGGTTCCTGTTCTCATTATTAATCACCTACATTATGATCACCTGTCTGCCCCTCTTTACCGGACCTATTTTAGTTCCTGTTCATTGATTTCGATTTTGTCGGTTATTACTTATGTTGCCCTGTGCATGTGTGTTGGTTTTTCTGGTTTAAGGGGACAAAAATGTATTTAATGACATGGATGTGTCAGAGTTATTACAATTAGAAGGTGGTTTATGAGGCCACTGCCTATGTCCCTGTAATTTAAAAGGCTTAAAAAACACTAAATTGTGTTTTTTTGAAAATCTAAAAATGCAGAAATTGTCCTGTAAGGGGTAGGGTTAGATGTAGGGTTGGTTTAGGGCAATAGCACATACAGTTTGTACAGTATAAAAATCATTACACCTATGAAAAGATCCAAAAACCAAAATGTGTGTGTGTGCATCTTTGGATAAAATTAAACGGACTATTCTCCTCAACCTTCATCTTTGTGAGTCTTTTGTGTATACACAGCACAGAGATTTTTACTGTTACCAGCAATATTTTGAATATAAGACATTAACATTAAATATACTGTACATACAGTATATCTGAATTAGGCTGGTTGGCTGGTTTTAGCTGGTTTAAGTTGGAAATAGCTGGTTTTAACTGGTTTCCCAGCCTGGCCAACCTAGTCAGTCTGGTTTTAGCTGGTCGTTCCAGCTGGTCTCCCAGCTTAAACCAACTAAGACCAGCCTGGCAAGCTGGAAATGTGGCCAAAACCCCTCTAAAACCAGCTTGCTGTCCAGCTTAAACCAGCTAAGACCAGGCTGGTCTCCCAGCTAAAACCAGCCAACCAGCCTAAGCTGGTTTTAGCTGTTTTTTTCTGCAGGGATAAGTGACATCTTCAGCATAGGAAGCGCAGACAACAAGTCTGGAGACAGATCCTATTGAAATAAACAGTCCTAAATAATCATAAACAACAGAATTCTTCTGCGGATACATTTGATACAGTGGGTTTCAGCTGTTTTCTGATGACCACCCCACATATCTCTAAATTGCATAATGATGAGTACCAATTTTTAGAGGACAGACGAAAAATCACAAACAACAAAGTTATGTTTTACTGTCATAAAAGGACAAAAACCTATTTAACGCTGAAGATAAGTGGTGAAGTGAATAGCTTCCCTATAAATAGAATTTGTTTCAGTGTTTTCAGATACAAGATTTGTATGCCCTTAAAATAATTCCCAATTGAAGAGGACACTACTATGTGTGGAACAAAACCATAGGTCAGGTGTGATGCACTCTTCCACTAGAGAGCAACCTAATACTGTTAACCATGCCCATATCTCAAAGAACAGTAAACCAAACTTTACTCGTTAAATAAGAGAATTTCAATCACTGCGTGGAAGTAATCTGTAATTTAACATTTACATATATTAAACACTTACAATCAAAGCCATTGGTTTAATCATGCTGGTCAGTCCCAGAATTGCCAATAAAGGAGGTGGCTAAGAGAAATCTGTGCCTTCTCTGTCTTTATACACCGACTGCCACTGTTTGTTAACTTATTCTACAAAAGGTTATGCAAATGTACCCTTCAATAGTGTCTGCTAATGACATCAGCACAATGGTGCAGTGTTGTTGAATGTGAAACATGAGGAAGAGTTTGAGTTTGACACATGGGGCTTTAATCAGATGACACAGAAAGCCACACAGCAATATGAGAGCACACAGCTCTGTGCCAACACAGCTAAAACGGGACGACAAACTGAGCCAACAGACAGACATCAGTGTTGTGTCATGAAATCAGTGTAGATGGACCAAATAACTCCTCTGTGCTTCTCACAGATTTTTACTTCTTCATTCCTTATTTAATCACTCTTCTGTTAGAAAATGGCAGGTGCTTGACATGAAGATAACTGAAGCAAAACCTTATACTACATGAATGTTTTGGGAAATTTTGTTTTGTTTTGTTTTGTTTTGTGTTTTTTTTTTTTTTTTTTTTGATTGTAGTATTAGTCTGAATTTGAAGTCCAGTCTTTGTCCTCCTCTATAAATTTTTCTAATGTACCTCTATCTATCTATCTATCTATCTATCTATATTTCTGTCTGTCTAAACAAGCAAACAAATAAACAAAAATAAACAAATTAGTATCTATAATAAAAATAATAATCAAAATAACATTTATTTTCGGCTCCAGTGATAATGTTACTTAAATATAGATTTAACTGATTACTTAATTGATTTTTACAACTTAATTTCTCCATAAACGGAAGTGTAATATGGTATTCTTACGATATGAATATCAATGATGATAATTATTATGATATGATATGAAGTTTGAACTGAGAAACTAAAAACATTTTGTTGGTCACTGTTTAATGAAGTTAAATTAATAAATTCTACTTTGGAAAACTTTTTTGTTTTGTGATATCCTTTTAAAATATCTATCCAGTATCTTCTATGTACTTTTTATGAAAATAAAATATATCTTTCCTTTAGTATATCTTTAACACTTTAACACAATTTATTTCTGTAAAGCCAGCTAGTATGTGTTCTGCACGTCTATTTTAACATTTACTATTTAACAAATCTTATAGATTTTTTTTATGATGGGTGTTAATTTCTTTAAGACAAACTAAAAAAAAATACATTACTTTCTATTAGCTCAATAAGAAATGCACTTTAAACAAATTACATGGTCATTTCACATTTTTTTACTTGTATACACATAGAGTAGACTATCCTTGACCTTTTGACCCAATCAAAACAGATCAGTGATGCATTTTTATGCCATGATGACCCATCAATTGAGAAGCAGTGCCCTAACAGACTTTCACAAATTTCTTTAATGACCCAGTATTAGACAAAAAAAAAAAAAAAAAAGATGAAGCACTGAAATAGTTCTTGGATAAGACCTAGCTGGCCAGCTGTCTCCTCTCGCTCTGCCAGCCATTAAGAGCAGTAATCCACCTAAAGGAATTCTGGGTAAAATGCACAGTTTAACAATGCTGTAATGCAGTGACGCACATCACAAACAGTATGATTTACGCCCCTGACCTCTGCACCGGCCTCGAGGTCAGACGTCACTTTCCAAGAACCATACAGATGCTGCTTAAATTCTGCAGGTTATATGATTTACAGCGAGATTCACAAAGTCGTGTTTACCTCTGAGAATAAATGCTGTTTCTTTAGCGGGTGTTACATAAGCAGAGCATTGAATGATGCCTTTGTGTGAGTGTTGCAAACTCTCATCAGCCGAAGATGGGGGAGGAACACAGTGCTACGCAGCGTGAAGGGCAAGAGGACACATATACACACACTCATTTAAAGGAAAGTGATTCATTGAAGCACTTTCGCTAAATTAAAGCGCGTTCTGTACAAAAACACTGCAGCAGTGATATGAAACAAGACAGTGCAGACTAGCATTTAATACAAAATAATACATCTGTGTCTACGACTTTGTTTGAATAGGCTAATACAACACCTGGGATACGTTGACCTCGATGCAAATTTTCCACTGAATGCCTTGAGACCAGCACAGACTCCAACACAGGGAGGTGATCAACTGTGTGCGCAGCTGCCTGTGTAACAGGAGAACATTGAGAAGATTTTGAAACAGTTAGATCAATGCTTTAAGGTCTTATTGACGTATAATCAGGGTTCATAAAATTCCAGTCAGCTGACCATAGTGGTATATTACATTAAACGAGGCAAAAACAACACAGGTCTCATAGCATGGTGTCATAGCAGGCCCCACACACACACACACTCACATGAGAGAAACTCGAGTCAGGTTCATCCCTGCCCCAGTAGGCCTCCTTTCACACTTTCCTGCTGGTTGTTACTAGCTGATAATAAGTGTTGTCTTTCACAGCTTCAGGTTTATAGTGATGTTGTGTTCTGTTTGCTGTGTTCACACAAAAATGAACATTCTGTCATCATTTACTCACCCTTATGTTGTTACAAACCTGGGCTGCGTTTCCCAAAAGCATCGTAAGCTTAAGTGCATCGTAGACCCATTGAAACCAACGGAGCTACGATCAATGCTTTTGGGAAACGCAGCCCTGTATGACTTAAATTCTTAGAACACAGAGATATTTTGAAGTGTCTTCAAACTGCTGTTGTCTATACAACAAACTGATTTTCAGTGTATATACAAAAAACAGGCCTTTTCTAAAATATCTACTTTTATATCTATTTCATTCAGGTTTGGACTGACATAAGGGTAAGTAAATTATGGCAGAATTTTCTTCTTTTTTTACCATTGTGAAAAAGACTTACACTTTGGAATACTTTTGGAAAACATAGCTTAAATGTAAGTCTGAGCTCTTCTAACTTAAAGAAACTTGCACTGACTGATCTTTAAAGCACGTTTATAAAAATGACTTAAATGTCCTCTTTGAACTATGGTCTAATCCTGGCTTAATCTAAGCCCTGTCTATGAAACTTGGCCTTAATGTACAGGACATATTTATAAGTCATTAGTATAATTACTTCTGTTGTCTTTATAAATAAAGTGTGTGCCTACTTCTAAATACATTTGTGGTAAACTAAATTATAATTGAATGCATTCTCATGTCATGTATTATAATACATATATAAGGAACCATTTGTAAGAATGAAGTTATAATTTAGCACATGTAACCTTAAAATGTAGTATTGAATAAGAGACTGAAGTTAAGATTAAGTCTAGTTTAGTCTAATCTATTTATTTTTTATAGCACATTTAAAAACAACAGAAATTGGCCAAAGTGCTTTACATATCAAACATAAGGCATACAATCCAAAAATTGTAAAACACAGTTAAACAATCACAAAATTACATAAAATTAATTACAATCAAATGCAAGAGAGAAGAGTCTTTAAATGAGATTTAAAAGCATCAAGAGTGGCACAGAATCTAACATGCAGAGGTAAACTATTCCATAAGTGAGGACCTGTGACAGAAAAAAGAGCCTGTTGAGACTTAGTACAAGTCGATTAGTCTCAATTAGTATGTTAGTAGCAGTTAATGATATGTAATCAAACAGATGATGAACACTACTAACAGCCATGATTATATGTTGCGATCAGTCTTGTAAGGTTAGCAATTTTGTATGTTATTTGAGGGTTGGCATCATCTGAGGTTCTCTGAGGGACTGGCATCATCTCTCCTCAGATCTTCGTAAGGCCTGAATCCATATTGAAGATTATGTAATTCCTAGTTACCTTGGGATGCCAATCCTTTGGCAGAAAAAGAGAAGCAAATAGAGACAACATTAGCATAGCTCCTGTTGCAGCCAAGCAAAAAATAATAATGTCCAATATTATATTATCTTCATGTATAGTTTTTAAATTTGAAATACACTACAAGTGCACATTCAATACAATTAAGTGCACTTAACCAGTTTCACTGCTTTTCCTCCTAAATGTCCAGTAACCCACATCAACCCTATACAGATCTAAAAAAAAAATGCCTTGACTATGCTCAGATTTGCCAAGACATAAAAGTCTGCAATTCATTCGACATTTCACATTATCTGTGCTATTTTTAAAGCTCTATATTCTTACTTTAACAATTTTGTCTTTTATGTCTTCTGCGAAATTCTTAAAGAAAAATCTGGTATAAAATTAATTCTTCAATGACAAATAACTCAGCACTTAATTTAATCACCTGAACTATAAAAAGCACAACGTCTGAGCAATACATTTTCCATCAGGCTATGCTGAGTTGTACTGTGTAGTTACTGCATGGACAATGTTTGGTTTGCCTGTGTTAATATTATATACTGAAGGTGATCACTGAACTGCATGAATGGCGTCATGGAGGAGTTGTATTTGCAGTGTCATCTCCTGGCCCGTTAGTCACACAGTAATACCTGCTCCATTCCTCCTGCTAGTGGCCTGATGACTCAGGTCTCATGTACCGCCGCTGGCTCCTGGATGTTCTGTTTCATTGTGACAGTGTCACTGGCCTAATCCTTCCTGCCTTCCATCTTGTCCAAGCCAGCTTATTTCCGCTCCTTAGCGCCATCGTTCCATTCATTCATCTATCTCTTTCCCAGGCTTATTATCTTCTCTCTAGTCTCCTCCCCATCTGTAGGTCAGCTGACTGGATAAATCCAGGTTATTTGTGGAGGCCCGATCCCTGTCTAATGGAATTATTACATGACACACTTCACCATGACACAGCATGTGTGCTGCCCATCGGCCCAGGAGAACTGACCGTCTGGCCTTCTCAGACATAACATGGAGGTTAAATGGACAGTGATAGGTCATTCTTTGATAATTCAAGAATATCCAAGTCTTAATCCAATATTAGTTATGCATGCTATGAGGCCTTTTAAAACACATTTCAAATTGTGGTAATGTTTAAAGCATTCCCTGTCTTTTATTAGTCAGCACAGATAGTCCTGGCCCCAAAGTCATGGCATTGGTTGAGGCAATGTCTCTGGGTCGAGGCGGTCGGATTTATTTATTTATTTTAGACAGGAATCAACCTTAAAATAGCTTAATTAGAGCATTTCTTGTTTGCCATTTAACTAGAATAAAGAGAAAATACTATCTGAATCAGTTATTTAAATCAGAAACTGAGGCAACAGGTAATAATGTGCTTTGATTTATAAGACCTCAATATACCCTCAGTAGCCATACGGGTATTAATTTTGTATTGCTGTGTATGCTTTTTTGCCTCTCAAGGTTATGTTAGCCATTGACTTAAAAGATATCTATCTTCAGTGAAGGTTGCTGAAGACAGAAAGACATGATCTAAATTCTAAATTAACAGCAAATTGTCATTTTTGGTTGAAGTATTCCTTTAAAGGAGAATAGTTCACTTACAGAATGAAAATTTCCTGGTACTTTACATGCCCCCATGTCATCCAAGGCGTTCATGTCTTTCTTTCTTCAGTTGAAAAGAAATTAAGGCAAACATTTCAGGACGTTTCTCATATAGTGGACTTCAATGGCAGCCAATGGTTTGAAGGTCCCAAATTGCTTTAGCTTGAATTCACGCATTACATAATCATGTTAGAAAGGTTTTGCATGACCTGTTTTTAAACTTTAATTCAAAGACTAGCAACTTAACGCCTTTGTGACCTTTCCAATGTGTTTACGCAATGTTTGAAGATGTGCGTCGCAGGGCTTTTGCAAGACAAGCATTTGTGGTTAAAATGTATGTTATTCTTTTCTACAAGATCAGACCCTTATTCGTTGGCTGGGATCGTTCAGAGCCTTTTGAAGCTGCATTAAAACTGCAATTTGGACCTTCAACCTGTTGGTCCCCATTGAAGCGCACTATAAAGAGAAAAATGGAATGTTTTCCTCAAAAAATGCCAGAGGTCAAATATTACTCTTTCAGAGGTGAAGTACATTACAAGCGCACATTCAATTAAATTAAGCACACTTCTTCTTCACATGGAGGCATCTGTGTTTCTACAGATCAGAATGTTCTGTCTATTGGTGTTTTCACAGAGGTGGTTGTTGCAATCACTAATAACTCCAGAACATCCTGCCATTGCAGTATTTCTCCTCGGGACAGAATGTTTTGAGAGTTAATGAACTATGACTGTCAGCATGTTATCAGTGATGAACATTCACTCAGAACAGGAATACTCTGCCGTGCTTTGATGCCAGTGAATATGGCTGTAATTATACTTGCTCTTAATATTCACCTCATGCTTCTTATGATTGACTGCATGATCCAAAATCTTGTTCTAGATAAACATATAGTAGGATGTTGTGTTTTTAAATTGATATGTTTCCTAGTTTAGTCAGATTAGATTGAAAACAGGCCTATTTTAAGATATGCTTTGTGTCAACTCAGCTTACAAAAATGCAGTTAGTACTTTCAATTTAAATTTTTGAGTGTGAGAGGGTTTTGTTGTCCTAAACTGCTGATTCTATACTGTTTTTGGTAGATACCAGGGAGATTTCCATTTGATGCATTTCATTTTGTAGTAAACTATATACTTTAGATTACATACTACAATACTTAGAAGATTTAGAGGTTATTTAGAAGGTTGCTTGTTTAGTTTCTGATTTTCTGTCCATTTAGAGCCCTGCCATTAGTTGCAGCTTTTAATTCCAGTCAGATAGTCCTTCTCTTCTGTGTCTGTCCAGTACAACCTGTATTAAGTGCCCTGCTAGTCTGTCTCCTCACATCTGCATCACAATTACTGCACAGTGGATGAAGCTATTATTTAGCAGAGAAACTGAAGCACAGTCCAGTTGCAACTGCTTTTTGTCAGGCAGCCTGTGTGCAGACAAACACTATGAGTGCATTACATGAGCTTGTTACTCCGACAGGGGTTTGCACTTTTTCCCACAAGTATTGCAGGCACTATGCTAAAGCTCTGTTTCCCAGAAAAATAGCTGAAAAAAAAGCTGACAAGATTTCAGATTGTGGCATTTTTGTTGTTGTTTGTTTCTTTATAATTTAAGTTTAAGTTTTAGTTATTTTAATATACAAATGTAAGATAAATAAAAATAAGAAAGATATGTTTTCTTTTAATAAAAAGTATTTATTTAACGCTTTATTTTAAGGTGTCCTTGTTACAGGTTACATGTACTTACTATTATAATAACAATAGAATATGCAGAATTACATACAAGTAACCCTAAAACAAAACCTTATCCTAAACCTAACCATATAATACGTATATATAGAGTTATTTAATATTACTCAGTACCTAAATCTATCTATCTCTGCAGGCCAAAAAACAAGTCTTTGTGTTTACCAAGGCTTTACTTATTAGATTAAAAATACATTTAAATAGTAATATGGTGATGTGTTTTTTATATATATTTTAAAAAATGGAGTTGAAATCGAATATCTTTTGAAAAGTAATTTTAAAAGCAAAAGCAGAATTTTCAACAGCCATTAGTCAAAACATGAGTGTAACATTATTATTATTGGTGCTTAATTATTATTAATGGTGCATATTATTATCAAAGTTGAAAACTAAAGAAAAGTTTAAACTTTAAATGCAAGTTTTCAGCATTGCTAATGCTGAGAAATAATTCTAAAGCCTGGAGTAATGGCTGATGAAAATGTTTTGCATCACATGAATAAATTACATTATAACACATATTAAAATAGAAAAACTATATTTAAATTATATTTTTGCAGTATTATTATGCTACTTTATTACTTTATTACTGATCGAGTAAATGCAGCCTTATATATATATATATATATATATATAGCAAAAACATGAAAATTCATTCTACTTTAATAACCCTGTGAAGTGCACATGACCTGTTGTCTGTTTTCTGGTTCAGACACATAACTAGCACTTAACATTGAAAACACTTCACACAGCATATTTGACATGGCTAGACATGATTTTCCAGACAAAGTCACTTTCACTGAGGGGCATGTCAGATATCAGAGTTGCCCTACAGACTAATCTGATTTGATCTCATTATACCGGCGCTCCTACCTCTGCGTTCAGTTGCATGTGCTGAATATTCTTAGCATTTCTTTCTCAGCCCTCAATCTGATGGTGAAAGTTCAGTGTGTTCATTCCTTATCACATAAATAACAATTATTATTTGCAGACAAGAAAAGAAACATTTCATTATAATAAATGTGGCCATCTTTAAAGTGTCCTCAACTGACCATATTAAGATTTATGAAGAGTGCAGTACAAGTAAAGTATTGTAAGTATTCAGTTTCCACTGGCTTGAAATTGCATAATCGTTACAGCCTTTCCAAATTCTTTCATGTTACTTTCATCAATTATCCTTCTAAGATTACTTGCTTTCATATATTTGCTCTCATTTGCTTCAGGGCTGATTTCTGTTCTGTTTTGTATTTCAAAAGGATAGCTGAGCTAAAAAATTAAAATTCTGTCATCATTTACTCACCCTCAAGTTATTTCAAACCTACAGTATGTCAGTTTCCGTTATTATGTGGAACATAAAAGAAGATATTTTAGAAAATGTTTCTGATTTTCCATTCAATGAAAGTCAATGGTAACCTTTTCAAAATATCTTATTTTGTGTTCCACAAAAGAAAGTCAGTCATATAAGTGAAAGATGAGGGTTAGTAAATGACCCATATCCATTTCTGTGGATGTCTTTGACCTTTGCGACATATAATTTCATGCCATGAGTGCCAATTTTTAAGATTAATTTTCTTTTCTTAAAATGCATCCCATTCTTAGTTGTCAGTTTGATCGAGTCCAGAGACACAGTTGACTTTCGACCCTCTGTGCAAGAGCACAAAGGAGATTCAGGTTAAGTGGGGATCGAGTCACTGCTGCTAAATCCATTTGCTGGAACCTTCCGCTTCAGACAGCAGGTGAGCCACCAGTAACCATGGTAACCACAATAGGGGACATTCCATTTGCCTAAAAGTCCCAGTCGCCCAAACCATTCATACACAGATACATCTACAGCATGATCAGCAGGGGTCGTTGTCTAGACCTGATGGATTATAACCAACTTGCTGTGCAGATGGACATTTATGAACAATACGAAGCTTGTTAGTAAGGGCAGCACATCAGGCCATTAAAAAGTGCAATTTGAGAAACAGATCAGAGTTTAAAACAGAAAAATATGCAACCTGGTCTGGAATAAAAATATGTACCTCTGTGCACTTTTTGGGCCAAACCATTTTCATGTGCCTTACTGCACGTTTCGCCACCGTTTCGAAGAGAAATGTCCACTGAGTGGCGCTAAAACACAGGTTCAATATGTTGACCCTGGCATATTTTTATTGCGTTGACATAGGTATGGATTGCGGCGGTTCAGAATTTAAATATCTATGGACTGTTGCTAAAAGTTAATGCTCTATCATGTTAATATGCCCTACATCAAATCCAATCCTAAACCTTCCTGATAGCTAACAAATGCAAAACTGATATAAAAAGGCATTTGTTGATGCAACCGTGCCATTTCAACTTCCTTTAACACAGATATGATCTGTTTTGTTGAATAATAGTTACGTGGGATTCGAACCAGAGCTCTTTGCTTCTCTAGTAAATCTCTGTACTCCGTGAGCTATAGAACAAACTCACTGTCTATGAAAACCCATATGAAGCTGTATATGTGTGATGCTAACATTCAAAAGGATCAGTTTTCAAATATCCCAGCATATTAATATTGTTTTGAAGTCATAACATGCTATTCTACAAGTAATTGTGCGAAAATTACACTTCATTATTTGAAACTCTGTAAGTTTGTGTGAAAATGAATAAAAGGTGTCAGAGTTTTACTGCCTCTAGTGTTCATTTCTTTTGGAAACGGCAGTGATATGTACCTACTGGTACGTATTTTCTGTCTCGCTAAAAAGTGCACCAAGGTATGTTTATGCATATGCTATATGTTTATGCTATATGTATGCAATTTATGCAATCTAAAGTCAGAGTTTAAAGATGGTTACAATCGGCACTTCTGAGGAAGAACTAGTTGTGACGTTTAAAACATCAAACATATGTAAGAACTGAGAAATCAAAATTCCCTTGATCTTTTGGCTTGTCATTGTACTATAAAACCTCCCTGTAAGTATCAGAACTCAAAAGATTCTCGTGAATCTAAAATCAGCTTATATTGAAGCCAATCTGCCAAAACCGCTTTCAGTTAAATGTAGCTAAAAATGGTAGCTAAATGTCACTAGTTGACATCACAATAGCAGATTCACTGATATATATATATATATATATATATAAGATTAAAATAGATCAGCAGGAAAGATGAGAAGTTAGATAAGGTTTGTCTAAGAAGTTGCTTTATTTGTCCGTAAACTAAAGGGATGGGGAAGTCACTAAATTAACTACAAAATAGCAGCACTGAATTTGCCACTGAATGCAGAGAGAAGAGGATCAACGCCTGCTTCTGCATCACTGCCTATTTAGTCTCTCCCACAAATTTGTGTATTTAATGTAAAAAAGAGGCAAACACAGGTCTACACAGAACTCAAATGATAAAGATACTCAGAAAATACAAAAAAGTGGAAGACCACACTGATGGTTAATGACATTGGAAATTAAATGAATACGGAGAAGGCAAGTACCGCTCAAGAAGTCACCACACTAAAGAAACACAGTAAAAAGCTTCAGGTGTGCCTGTGTGGCTGGGACAAAGATACATCTATAAAGGGCCTTAAAATTTACCAATGAAAGAAAAAGGGCCTGACAGAGTGAGAGCAGGGACCTTGCATTGACCAATACCTTTTAAGGAGTAAGTCAAGTCAGTCAAGTGCAGGATATAAGCCCCCCTGTAGCAAGAGAAGTTAGATCAAGGTTTATGAAGAGGCCATCCAGATAGGAAAGTGATAAGAAACCTTGGTAACACTTTATAATAACTACACACTATGAAGCATTAGTAAATACTCAATTCATCCTTTTTAAACAATATTTACAACATTAATATGCATAAGTAAGCAGTTTACAAATGCATATATAAATGCATTGTTCTTGAGCATATATATAATGTTTAATAATTGTATTTTCATACTTTATTAATGATCAATTTATATTATGTTATTTACAAACTAGCTTTTTAGGAGTTGTCACTGTTTAATAAGATCATTTAGAAAGTCTAATTGATTAATAAATTATTTAATTGTACATGAATACATTTTATTATTTAGACACATAATAATAGTTGTTCAGTGTGTTAATAAATGCTTTATTAACACATATTCCTGCTGTAATTCATGATTAAGTCAGGTAGTTATAAAGCATTTAGTAATTGCCAGCCATCTGTTTTTGTAAGCTCATCTAAAAAGCATTTTAGATGCATAACACAGTTTAAACAAACACAACATAGAGGGATACAGAACACGGAAATATTATTTCAAGATGCTAAAAATGATAAAAAGTGATAAATGAAAAACAAACCTCTGCAATTTTGCATCTTGAAATAAATAGTTCTGTATCCCTCTGTGTTGTGTTTGTTTATTTTTTCTGCTAGAAAGATAACTGAGCCTATAAATCTCATTTGTAATAGATATGCTTATAAATCAAGAACAAGGCATTTATAGCTGTATTTATAAAGTGATTACTAATGACTATTAATGTTGGGACAATGCTTTATAAAGGATGAACTGACTATTTACTAATGCTTAACTAATGATTCATAGCGTCGAGTTATTATAAAGTGTTACCGAAACCTTTTGCAAAACAAACCAAAGGTAAACTGATCAAGGGCTTCAGAAAAAGCAAAATGGGAGGACTTTAATGCAGATGTGAGCTGTATCTTGGAAAGTCTGAAGGGCACTGTTGAGCAAAAGCTTGGATGGGAGACATCATGGAGCTGAAAGATATGGAGTTAGAGAGAACATACCAGCTACAGAGGTCAAGTCCAGAAGGCAGCTGAAGATAGAACGCCTGATAAAGCAGAGGAGGCAGCTAAAAAAGCAATAGAGAACATCCTCAGAGATGGAGAAGGAGGGAATTAACATACTCCAGGAGAACATCAAAACTCGACTGATTTGCAGGTGTGCAGAACATTTAAGGATGGTGAGGAAAGGGAAAGAAAAACAGGGACTCTGTTCTTTAAAGATCCATTTAGGTTTATGAAATCCCTATTTGCAGAGAAAAAGCATGGGACATTGAATACATCAAAGCAAGCCCTAGACGAACTGGAACAAACATACTCTGACCCAAGGAGGCATGAACATATACTGATCCCAGCTGAGATGCCACCTATCAAACATCCAGAGAACCAGATGGATGTAAACCCTCAAAAATGGAAGGAAGTGGAGAACATAGTCAAGACAACAAGATCATCAGGCCCTAATCCCCTACGGGGTATACAAGCTTTCTGTGGAAATTAATGAGTGTGGTTTGTGAAAAACAAGTGATATCCAAGGCAAGGTGTAGAGATGAGGGAGTACTGTTACCAAATAAGGAGGAATCTTTGACCATCAACCAGTTCCAGCCTATTAGCCTCCTTAACGTTGAAGGGAAGAACGTAGAAAGTGAGAATTTCAGGAATCTCAGGATATCTCGAGCATACTAGCATGATTCAGTCAACCAATAGAGACAATACTTCATGTTATCTTTCTAGACCTTTGAGATACATAGAGACACAACCAAGTGCTAAAATATCTGGCTGCATATTGAGCTCAAAATTGTGCATGGTTTTTAAATGGCTGAAGACCTGTCTAATGCATAGGTGGCCCTGAACATCTGCTGCTGGTGACAGCTACATATATCCAACTAGAGGAAGAGGTCCACACAGGACAAGATTTCCATTATGTCAAAAAGAAACTATAACTGTAACTGTTTTTACAATGTGTTTGATATGTATTTATGCATTTTTATCCGACTATTATTTTTATGCGACTGTGATTTTATTTAATCACAACAGCAGTGTCCATCTATGAAAGACATAGGCTGCCAATCATGCACGCAACTATTAGCCAATCATAGCAGTGGGTGCCTACAGTTCTCCAAGCCTATTCAAACAGAGGGGAGTCAAAACAGGACAGAAAATAGACTAAGTGGACTTAAAAGAACAGTACAAAGTAGTAATAAAAAGGTCCCTTTAAGTATCAAGTCAAAGACAACCTCAATCAATGCAAAAGTTATGTTATAATTTGTGCTAGTCGTGTTTATGTCAGTTGATATACATTTCATCTGAGGCTAGCTGCATGAAACTCACAGTTTTACATCACAACCCACGTCCAATCTGACATCTTTTTTATAATGAAATGCACAAACACTAGTTAGCCTTTCCAATAATCCTGGCAAACTTTTGCCTGGACAAAAAGAGCGTGAAAAGAAGGAGTGCACCATCAATTTATGTGCTCTCACTGTTTCTCTATTAGTCAGCTGTCATAGAAGCAGTCACACTGCAGACTGAGATACAAAAATTTATGATACTGTCAACATTTCTGAGGTAAGGATTAATCACAAAGGCAAATAAATGGTAATCAGTAAACATGACACATCACATGAATAGTTATTTCTCCAAGTGTTTATAATGTCACCCTAGTACCTTTCAAACTCAACAGACTGATAAAAACAAGGATTATTGGAAAAAAATGTCCAACTAGTTTTTATTTGCCTTGTTTCTGCTAAACTCTTTGCCTCGTACTAACTGTGACATACAATATACTGCAGTTCCCAGATGGAATGAACACTATAGTGACAGAACACCAACAACTTCTATTCCTTGTTACACAAACCATGATCACAGGAATAGATTGTTGTTTTAAAAAAATTATAAATATTTAATTTATAATATCAATTTTTAATCAGATGTAACTGGAGTACAAGATTATGACATGCATTATGTAAATGCTTGGCTAAAGAGATATGTCTGCATGAATTATTAAATCACTGAGGTGGATTTTTTTCCCCATGTTTTTTTACCCCCAAAACAAGACTTAAAACATGT
>JAUMHE010000072.1:3782126-3796373 GCA_032359235.1 Enteromius mattozi
TATTGCAAACCTTGTGCTTTTAAATGGTGTTTGAATGTGTGTCCACTGTAGTGGACACCATGCATGAAAGGGTTAATCTACAGAGAGAGTGTGTCTGAAATTTACATTATCAGGAAGCCTATTCCAGAGTTTGGGGGCAAAATGTGAAAAAAGCTCTACTTCCATTAGCGGACTTTGCTATCCTTGGTACTACTAAATGTCCAGAGTTTTATGACCTTAGCCAGTGCAGGAACTGTAAAATTGGGATAATATGATCGTACTTTATGTTCTTGACCAGGTAAGGACTCTAGCAGCGGCATTTTAGACTATCTGTAACTTGTTTATTGATGATCATGAATGCATGAATTAGATTTTCTGCATCAGAAACAGGTAACATGTTTCATAGCTTGGCAATGTTTCTAAGATGGAAGAATGTTGTTTTTGTAACATGGGAAATATGATTTTCAAAAGACTATCTAATATAACACCCAAATTTTTGACTGTAGAGGGAGTAACAGCACATCTATCTAGTTGCAAATTGTAATCCAAGAGATTCTGTGTACTGTTTGTGGGTGCAAAAAGTAATATCTCTGTCTTTTCTGAATTTACAAGGAGAACATTTTTTGTCATCCAATCTTTTACTTTTTCAACACACTCTGTTAGTGTAGATAATTTAGATATTTTATCTGGTCTTGTTGAGATATATAGTTGAATATCATCTGCATAGCAATGGAAATTAATCCCATATTTTCTAATAATTTCACCAAGGGGCAACATGTATATTGAAAATAGCAGAGGACCTAGGACAGATCCTTGTGGCACTCCATACTTTACTGGTCATATTTGAGATGACTCCCTGTTTAAATAAACAAAATTTGTTTATGCCATTAGACTAGGTAGGTTATTATGTAATTTTGCAAGAATGTAGCCACAAGTACATTTTTAATTTAGCCTGGGTGGTTTAAAACCATTGTAAGAAGTTGCATAGCTGTTCATGTGATGCTAGCCTGTGATTTTCAATTTGCAAATGTGATTACTTGTTTGATGTGCGCTATGCATCAGGTGTTCAGTGAACTGACTCTGCAAGGCCCATTAGATTTACATCTGAGACTGAGAGTCACTTCCTTCCAATCTTGCCAGTTACACTTTATTTTAAGGTCCAATTGTCACAATTAACAGACCAATATTTTAATCATAGTCATGCTAAGCAAATAGTGTAGTGAGAGTTGGTCCTTATACTAGAGACTTACCAGCAGTTGGACCATACTTTGTAATGTAATAATAAAGTAATAAATTAGTAAAGTTATAGAATTAGAAGCCTGGCTTTGTATGACCATCTGATCTCATTCAGAATCAGTGAATGAACTAAAGATGGAAGTGATGACAGAAGAATGTAGCAGACGGTGAATATCTGTGAACCTCATTTCTCCAGCTCATGGCAGCACTGATTTGAGGTTTCAATAGGATTGAACAAGGGCTCTCCAACTGACAGGTTCCCACAGAACCTCCAAGGGAAAAGACTGACCTGTTGTGTCAAGAATGAACTTTGGAAACAACACATGCCATTAAAAACAAGCAGTGAGGAGCATTCACAACACCAGCTGTCTAAAGACCCCTCCACGGGTGACAAAGCTATTATTAGTATTAAATATAAAAGAGAATGAAAACCAATCAACAGGCCAGTTCTCAAAATGCACGTCCGCAAAAGGCTCCCCCAGTGAGATATCTATTTTAGCAGAGTAAATACAAACACTGAGTGTCATAATAGCAAAATCTGTTGTATTATTCTTGCTGACTGACATTATATTTTTGGCTTTTGCCTTTGTATACTAAAATTAGTTCTTATAACACCAGCAAATAGAAGAATACAGCAAGTATATACTCTTAAAAATAATAGTTTCAAAAGTGTGTTTTTGCAGAAATTTCACAGAAGATTTTGGGTTCCTAAAAAGAACATAACAGTTCTTTAACAAGCCCTTCTCTTTTTAGTGTGAAAAATATTGTAGTGTTCTGAGGATTTTCACTAATAAAGAACCTTTTGTAGAATAGAAAGGTTCCATAGATGTTAAAGGTTCTCCATGCCACAGGTTCACAGATGCCAATAAAGAGCCTTTAGGAAGGGAGAAAAAAAAAAGTTTTTAAAATCTGTAGGCCTATAAAATCCACATCTATGCTTTTACCCAAAATATCAAACATGGTATGTTAAAATGAATGTCGAAATATAGGTCCTCAAGGACTTCAGATGTGTTCTCCATGAGGAAAGGCACTCTCATGTAAAATTTAAGTGTCTAGCTCAAATGAGGTGGCAGAGCTGATGTTTTGAATATTGCAAATATAACCTCTAGTTGCTAGGCAACCATATATTCCATCCATTCTAACCTTACATAAAATGCATTAGTTAACTCACTCTTCAAGCAGGCAAAGTTTTCACTTTAAGGATTATAGGTGTTTGAAGTGTAGTAAAGAATAATAATTCTAGGTCGTAATAAGAATCCAGCTATGCTGAACTGTTCTAAAAAGATGCATAATGATACGCTAAGATGTTTAATGTACTGATAACATTTCCTAAAATGTGTCAGAAAATGAATCTTCTTTATGGGTCATCATGTGGCATCCAGATGTTGGTTGTGATTTGTCTTCAGGGACATAATATTCCATAGCCCTTGAATCCACTGAAACCGTATGCTCATGCAAAAATAGCATCTATTATGCGATCTCCTGTCATTCGTTCATACCTTTCTGTCACTTCATTTAATCTTTGGAAGAAGCTTCAAGATTTGTGAAAATATATTCACAGCATTTAAATGCCTCCTTAACAATATAGGTATGTAGCTCAGATTTGTTTGTTTAAGCCTGCTTTTTTATTGAACTTTCTGTTTTTCTGAATGAAGATTTCGTGTCATGATTAATCTAGTGGGTTCTCAATGAAGATGGAATAATCTTTTGTAATCCCATTGACGGAGACTCCATAATTCCACTTCATCCACTTCATCCATCTGTTTAACTGCCCAGATGGAGGTCTAAAAGGATGCAGAGCCTATATACTGTATGAGTGTATGAGTACAGTACATTTGTGTGCATTACTATGAACGTACATAAAGCAACCCATATGGACACTTAGAGCAGTTCAATCAAAAATGACAATTTGCTTACAATTTACTCAACCTCTGGCCATCCAAGATGTAGTTGAACAGATTTAAAGGAATTTAGCATTATGTCACTTGCTCACCAGTGTGATGCTTGCTCACCTCTGCAGCGAATGGGTGCCGTCAGAATTAGAGTCCAAACAGCTGCTAAAAAATTACGATATTTGTTTAGAACTCTTTTGAACTTTTGCTTGTAAATTGTGTTTGTTCTTTTTTCTTTTTTGAGGAATGAGGACTATTGTAGCTGGAAACAACGGTTTTTACAAACATGCATCTTTTCACTTCACAAGACATTAACTGATGGAGTGGAGTGGTGTGAATTATAGTGACGCTTTTATCAGCTGTTTGGACTCTCATTCTGACGGCACCCATTCACTGCAGAGGATCTATTGGTGAGCAAACTATGTAAAGCTACAGTACATTTCTCGAAATCTTTTCCCATGAAGAAACAAACTCATCTACATAATTTCCAACAATTTAGGATGAACCATTCCTTCAAGCAATATAACAATCCTCTTGTGGGATACAATGCAACGACATTTTAATTACGAATATGGTCTAAATACATTTTGGGGTCACTATAAGTGTTCATAATTCTTCCATGCTGAAACCAGTATTTCTATGCTGTATGTGTTCTAAATCATCTGACCACAAATGCGTTTGTTTGTGTGAGTGTAAGAGCGCTCTGAAGTCCGCTGGAAAATCTCCTGCTGCTGAAGAGGAATGCAGTCACGGCCATCTGCCAGTGCTGCATCTCACAAACACACTTACTGTAGCCTGGTTTAAATATCACACAGACACCACTGACTGACCCAGCAAATTCCACAGCATAGCCTTCTGTAACGTAAACCTCTACACTGCATGTTGGTAAACGTTCTTGCGTATTAAGGCTCAAAAAACACTCCTGGAACAGGTCAAAAAACAACCCAAGCTAATCTGTAAGATTGAAAACTGTGATTCTTTGCAGTTCATTGAATGCTCTTGATACAGAAAAATTTTGTGACTATATCTCATTTTGGGTCATTAACATGCCTGTGAGAAGTACTAATGTTAAAGGCCATAAGACCTTCGTTCATCTTCGAAACACAAATTAAGAATTTTTTTATGAAATCATAGAGCTTTCTGACCCTCCATAGACAGCAACACAACTGAAATTATCCAGGTCCAGAAACATAGTAAAAACATCAGTAAAACAGTCCATGTCACATCAGTGGCTCAACTTTAGTTTTGCACCACTACGAGAATACTTTTTTTGCGCAAAGAAACTAAAATAAAATAATTTACTCAACAATTCTTCTCCCATTTTGGAGAGTATCATAACGTTCTTTGTGAATTTTATCGGATTCAATCAAGTCAGATCCAGAACATAATACAAAAATAAGTACAAAAATACATAACTATAAAAATAAATAAAACACTAATGTGGCTTTTCTGTTCTAAAGAATAAACTATTCAATCATACTTTTTATTAAAAAAGTAAATGGGGAAAAAAGTATTTTTACTAGTAACTACTTACATTTTTGGACTGCTCTGGATAAAGATACATACATATGTTTTCCTATTTACACTAAATAAACCGTTTGTGCAAACTAAATGCACATGAAAGAACCATGCATCATATTCTCATTAGATGAATATGAGCTCTTCTTTGTGTTCAAAAAATGACATTGGGTCATGTACGATGTGAAACAGCATATGGGATCCCCATTACAAAATGTGTATGATCACTGCTGCTATAGTAAAAGACAATGCAAGAGTTGCCCACATTAATGAGTCTGTAGTAAATATGCAATAACTTAAGGAGCCACAGAAGAGATTACAATTCAACTAATAAGCTTTATTCATGTAAAACAGAGTAGACCTTACAGATGCATACATTCCTGTGGCATATGACTGTGCGCAGGGTCCCACGGGTTCAAAAAACTCCAGTCTGAAGTACACTCAAGTTTTGTACTATTCTGTGTGATTATGTAAGGCTCTTCCTGTGAATATCAGGATAAGAGAGTTCATGTGACTCTTTAAAGTCGGTATAGTTAATAGCACATGGAATGTGCTCAGGAGAAGCTCACATGACTGTGAGCACAGGAAAGGAAGTGCTCGTGAAATACTTAATGTCATGTGCTGCATGTGTCCACGGAATGAGGTTATTATAGCAATAATGTGTCATATAATAATCACAAACATATGCATAAACTGTATAAAATGTCAAATGATTAACCATTATTAATTGCCCCCAAAATAAAGTTTTGTATCCATTATGTATATATAAACACAGACACATACAGTATATATTTTGAAAATAGTTACATGTATATACAGTTATATTTTTATATTATTATATTACATAAACATATTTAATATTTAAACATAATTTTTTTAAAATATATACATGCATGTGTTTGTATTTATATATACATAATAAATAAATACATTACACACGCAGTACAAATATTATGTAAAACAAAACATTTTATTTTGGATATGATTAACCATGATTAATCTTTTGACAGCACAAATATATAACATTGTAAAAGAAGTCTGCTTACCAAGACCAAATAATAATAATAAAATAAAATAAATATTACTACAATATAAAATAACTGTTTTCTATTTGAATATGTTTTAAAATATCATTTATTCCTGTAATCAAAGCTTCAGAAATCATTCTAATAGGCTACGCTGATTTCCTGCTCAAGAATATATATTCTTTATTACATATATATATATATATATACATTATTTAATTTCTTACAATTTGGTGTAGATGTCATTTCAGCGTCAAGCTGTTTTTGACTGTGAACTTCAAGGTCATCTTATATCTTAGTTGACTGAGTTAAGTGTTAAGGGCTCTAAAACTGTTCCTGTGAAAGGTAATAGTGTTTGCAGGATTCAGGAATACAGGGCAGGATTTCACCCATCCATCAACTGGACATCTGTCTGCTGACTGTTCCAGGGGTGTAACAGATGCATCTACCTATTGGAGAATTGTAGGGATATTGTATATTATGGTATGACAGTCTTGATGCTGAAAACAGCTGTGTGAGTGTTATATAATGGAAGTAAAGGGTTAACTTATGTTTACACTCATCATTTACTCACCTTCATGTTGTTCCAAACCTCTATATCTTTCTTTTATGCCGAACACACACACATTTTGGGTAACACTTTAGTACAGGAACCAGTTCTCACAGTTGCTTATCAGCATATTTACATATAGTGTGTTTATGAGTGCTTTTATAATGCACATATTCTGCATGACCATATTCTACATTCCTAATACCTACCCCTAACAATATAATAATAATATAATATAATAACCACTAATAAGCAGCAAATTAGGAGTTTATTGAGGCAAAAGTCATAGTTAATAGTTTGTTAATGGCGATAATCTGATTTTAAAATAAAGTGTGAGTGAATGTTGGTAACTAAACACTTTCAGGTGCAATGGGAAGTCAATGAGAACCAAAACTTTTTCGCAATAACATGACAATCTTGCTAAGCTGCAGGGGTTGGGTTGGGTAGGACTAGGTTATCTATAAATGTCTAAATATACCTCAGGTCATCAAAGCCAGAAGAGACAGGGAGACTCATGCTGACTGTGACACTTTATAAATGACAGTCACTCATCCTTCAAAGGGTCTGAGGTTTTCCGACAGAGGCCTGGCTGGCCTTATCAGCTGTATCTGAACAGCATGCTGCTACACAAATACTTTGTTCAACATGCTTGTAAACATGATAAAACCTCTTTTCCTCTCGTCATGTGAGACTGTTGGAAACAGGAGGGGTTCTCTCTGCGGTTCTCTCTCTGAGAGTCGCTATAAGATGCGCAAGTGGGTGAAACGCAAGCAGCTGTACTGCAATAAGCTGGATGGACGTTGTCAGTGAAGTGCAGGCAAGTAGTGCAAGAGGTCACTTGTGTACTTATTTAACAGGATAAGAATTCATCATATATTGCGCACCCAAAACCCAAAATCGATGTATCTCTCAGCCTAATCAACAAGAAAGATAACTCGTCAGTAAATTCTTGACACTTCCATTCTACTCCTCTCTTATGTCTTACAATCTCTTTTAGATTTTTTTTTCTTTCTCACGATCTTTCACTATCACTTCCACTTTATTCTCTATTACTATTTACAGTTTTGTTAAATGTGAGCACTTGACAGAAATAAACTATCTGTTATAACACAACTGCTGCTGATGGTTTTAATCTCTCTTTTTTAATCTAAATGTGTGCACTTCAAAAACAGAAATTACAGAAACCTTACAATATTTACTAGAGTTTTTTTTTTTCTAAATAAATGTGTACCGTTTATTTTAATGTATTTTTTTATTTAAAACATTGTGAATAAATATATGACTGTGTCTGCTTCTATTAAATCAATACTAAACATCATATGTGTATACTTTCATGACCTTAAGTTTTTAATTTTACAAGGAAAATGTACGATAGAACACAGATATGGGTAAGTAAAGGGTTTGCAGTAATTTTAGCTTTCTACTTGGCAACCAGTAAGCAGTATGTGGTCAATAGTGGAGAGAATCTTTATGTTTACTTTTTTCTCTGATAAATCATGATAAATAATCTCATGATGAATCGGTCTTTTTAGGCAAGTAAGTAAATCGTTTCATTCAAAACGGGACTTCATAGCCTGTTTCGCAAATAATTTTATCCCCACCGGGGATACAAATAATTCAGCAGAGGCATGGATGCATAAACCAGAGGGGGGTAAATCCTTCCCTAAAAAGCGCACCATGTAAATATAAGCCTATGTGTTATAAGTTCGTCAAACGCGCCTGACTCATATTATTCTATGGTGTTTCTGTGTAGCTGTCAGTCCAAAATGGCAGCGGCACAGTCACCTCATGGGCGGAACTGTTGCTATGGAGCAATCTATTGAGTTTCGCCTCTTGGTCTTCTAAACTCTTTGGTTGCCATGTCTGTGCTTTTTTCTGGTTTGGCTTGGCCTTGAGCACAGATTCGATTTCAGCAACATCGAGGAGGGTTTTATTGTGCTTTGCACCACAGGAATCCACTTATTGTTGAAGACCTGGGAAAATTAAAACACTGCATTTAGTAAGAATGCTCCAAAACAATATATATGGACTTGGTCTGTGCTAACAACATTGTCTTTATGTAACACACAGCCTTCAAGACGAGATGCTGTAGCCTGAAGCATGAAAACAAACACTCCCTTTTACAAATGTCGTCTTTTATCATCTAAAGCCCCGGTATTAATGACAGCTGGGCCGAGAGAGTGAAAGTTGTCTGTTACGTCAGTTGAACGTCAACGGGCTATTTTTAAAAAGGGTTCAAATGATCACCACTGTAATTTGCTGAGCAGAATGTGAGTTGTAAAAGTAAGTGGTATTTTAAACATCCTTGCAGTATTTTTGTCTTTGAAAGTGGCATTGTGTGAAACTGATTATACCTGCCTTTCAAAAGCATTAAAGCAAAACATTACCTGCCTGGGGCCTTTTTATGTAGAGACATGCACATTGCCTGCGAGGAGAGAATAGTGATGCGTCAAACAGCATGCTTTTAATGAATGAAGCGTCATTCAACAACCAGTTTAGTTCTGGAATGTTAGTTCTGTGTAAAATAGACGTATGAAAAAACTAGGAAAAAAAGGATGGTGTTTTATTATGTCCATTTTAAAACACTGTAAAATGCAGATGGGTCAAGGTTTAATTGGTCAGTTTTGGTAGATTAATTGCATCCAAAATCCAAAATCCAATCCAAAATCCAAAAAGTATTTGTTTATATTATATATGAGTGTGTACTGTGCATATTTACAAAAAACATGCAGTATGCTTATGTAGTATGCTTATGTGTGCTTCTCTTTCACAAGTGATATAATTTATTTGGTGAAAACTTATGAAAACGGAATAATATGCACCAATGACCTGTGCACAGTAATGTCATGAGCCGGGTTTGATTTTCTGGAATTTTCCTTCTGTGTTATCCCCGTGTGCTGTCTTGTCTGACCCTCAGCTGCTGACTATCACAATCAGCGCTCTCGCTGATTGAAGCGGCACCTGTCTTCATTTCTGCGCTGATTGGCGTTCTTACTTCTCCCTGTCTGTACTGGCTTTCCTTGCCAGATTATTATGTGTGAGAGTACAGCGTATTTCGTGTGTGACCCCTGTCGTGTCCAGTCTTTCATTCTTGTATCTGTTGCTAAAGGATCTTTGTGTGCAGAATCCAACCACTCCCAGACCTGGGTGCGTTATCCCTGCTGCAAGAGGCTCGCCGTCTGTCCCGTAACAGGAGTGCTAGGAGCGTGGTTCACTCTCCCGTCCCGTGGCTGTCCAGAGTCTCTTCTGTCTATTCTGTCTGGTTGAACTTTGTGTTTTTGGACCTTTGCTGACTCCGTGAGCTGCTCCCGGCCCTTTTGAGACTTTTCTGTTCTTCTTGCTATTGATGGTCTATCGCTGCACGCAGTGAGCGGCAGTCTGACTTTTTGTTCGTTTGGAAAATAAACTCCTGTTTATCCGGCTAACTGTCTTTTTAGTGTTTCTCTGCCAGCAGCCCTGACAAGTAAAGCCAAAAGTTAAACAATAAATAGGATCAAGCTGATTTAATTTTAACTTTAAATGACCTACATCTCTACTAATGTTTATGTTGAGAAATCAAAGTTTGCCCAATCAATAAAAACTGATAAGAGAAGCTCATTTTCCCAGTGAGGAAAATACCTCCTTCTGCCCTCACATGAACAATGAGGCTCAGGCCATGCTGGACAAACTCTGTATTGTTCCTTTATCTGAGGAATCTTTGGGCGGTGGCAAAGAGTAGGTGTCCGAACGGGGAAAAAAGCTTTGCAAATGAACATGGACATTCCAGAATGAGAGGGCAGTACAGATAAATGAGGTTAGATAGTAAACAGACAAAAAGAACAATGATGACAGTGCAAGAAATCACACGCAGAACAAAAATAAAGGTGTCAACAACACCTGCGTCATAATAATTAACTTCATTAACCCATCGTTATCACTTTCACACACTTCAAACAAGTTAAAAATCTTGTAAAAGACACATTATGAAAAAATTACACTTTTAAAATCCTTTAAAATAATACATTCAAGTGTGAGCTGAATGCAATGGCTTTTTTGAGTTGAATTAGAAATGTATTAATTTTATGTCAATTGTAAATCAAGTGAATGGTGTGGGTTCAAGTTAAATCATAATTACTGTAGTTGACAGTACAATGAGCTTAACTTGTTTTACTCTATAACACTACGTTAGGAAATGGGACCAAAATCACATAATTCCCTCACGCAAACAAGCTCAAGTCTCACATGTGTCATTACTATTTTTGCAGCACAGTCGGGATACCGTATTTTGGTGTGCCCATGGGAAGCTTCTGGGACAAGTAAACAGGAAGATGCATCTGTTATTGGTCTTCATAGGATAATTTGATTACTAGCATGGTCCTCCAGTGTTATACAACACAAACCAAAAGATATTCTGGTGAACCTGAAGTGAACTTGTCTCTATGCCGTTATTAGAATTGCTGGGCAGAGTCAAATGTTTGAAGTGACTGCTGTAGCTCAATATAAACTGTCCAGTGAATAACAACCTGTACTAAATGGCATTTAAGAGGCCACAAAATCATTAAAATGACCAAAAAATTTACTTGATATGCTATATTTGAAAGTACAGAATTTTGAGTAGAAAGTTACAATAGAAAAATTATTAACGGCAAACTTAAACTGCAAATTTGAGTAATCAGCAGATAAAAAGACAGTTCAAGCAGCAGTCATTATACAAATGTATTATTAATAAACCTTTTATATTTTAATTTAAATTTGATGCCTGCTACAGGCCTCAGAACAGTTGGGATGGGGCATGTTTACCATGGTGTAGCATTTCCTCCTTCTTTTCAAAACATTTGAAAGATGTTTAGGCATCGAGGATATGAGTTTCTGGAGTTTTGGTGTTGGAATTAAGTCCCATTCTTGCCTGATATAGGTTTCCAGCTGCTGAAGAGTTTGTGGTCATCTTTAATGTGTATTTTAAATAATGATGTGCCAAATGTTCTTTATAGGTAAAAGATTTGGACTGGCAGGCCAATTCAGCACAGGACTCTTCTATTATGAAGTCATGCTGTTGTCCTGCTAAAATACACAAGGCTTTCCCTGAAATAGACATCATCTGGAGGGGAGCCTTTATATACCTTTTAGCTTTCATTGTGCCTTCCAAAACATGCCAGATGCCCAAACCATAGGCACTTATGCACACCCAAACCATCAGAGATGATAATTAATAGTAATTAATGACATAATTTTCATTTTTGGGTGCACTATCCTTTTCAGTGTAAATAAAACGTTTTATATTTGGGGTGATCTATTCGTGTAAGAAGATATTCTAGCAATTTTGACCCTTTTTGAAGTTTTGTTAGTGTAACTTGATGTAATCAAGATGATTCAATCATCTTATATAATGTTTCTGTCCTAATAATAATAATAATAATTATTATTATTATTATTATTTATTTATTCAGGTTTCCTTAAAAGAATTTTGGAGATCAATGTAAGAGAGATTAGGACAGTTCTTCACACAGCAGTGAATGTTCTAGCAGCTCTGAGAGACCGTCCAGGCCATAGGGTGTGGAGGAGTGATGTGACAGATGATTCAGGGAGAGGTGTGATGAACAGATGAGGTGGATGAGTGGTGGGGGAGATAGAGAGGAGGATGGGGTCTGTGCTGTGGAGGTGGAACAGTTGTCTTTAATGTCAGCCTCTTCAGAACATCACCAACAGCCTACACTGAGACTGAGCCACAGCTTTATCCCCCCGCCTCCTGTCTAGTGCTCTCTGTCTCACATTTATCTTCAAACCTCAAAACCAACTGTATTTTTATGTAATTTGTATTACTGATGACATTTTAAAATTGTGATTTGTGATTATAGCTTTGCAGTTATTGCTATTTATCGTATAAAAATGAAAGATTCATGCAATGGATTTATGAGTGGATTTTGGAGTGCTCTCACTAACTTACAAAAATGTTTATATGCTTGTTATATAACGGTGATTTTGGGAAACATACAACTTGCATGCTACTAACATTCTGTATAGTGCTTCGGGTAACTCAGTCAGAAAGGGTAAAGAGAAGATAGTGAATATACTCTTGTGAAAAATGAAGTACACTTTAGCATACTTTTAAAAAAGAGCACTTGCCCCAAAAAAGTACTTTAAAAGATTGCACTTTAGGGTGAACTGAATGCAATGTTTGCAGCGCTTGTATGTTGGATATATTTTTTTTTTTTACAGAGGGGTTTGTTCATATACTATTTACTTGGTTTTATATATTTATTCTTTATTTATTTTTATTTTCATTTATTTATTTATTTATTTATAGTTGCTGTCATTTGTGGGGTGATAAAAAGAGATATCCAAAATACCCTCTGAAAAAAAAAAACATGTTGACAAAATGAAACAAACTATTTTAACCTGGCTTCATCCAATGTTAAGATTTTTGTTCCAAATGTATGCATATTAGTACATATTTAATTAATTATAGACAACATCTTATTCACATATTTAAACTTTTAAAAAAATATGTAATACAAAAAAATGTTGGCAACACTTAACATGATCAATCAACTGGGTAAGTATGGTGATATATATCAACCTCATGAATAATATGAATTATATAGTAATATGAATTATTCTTTCTTTAGTCATGGGGTGTCTCGCCTTAAATGTAATGTTAATTAAAATGTATTATAAAATTAGAAAATATCTTGGAAAAAAATTTCAAAATTAGATAAGTGTATTGTGGAATGGCAAGCATTTCTGATAACCTCAAATATATTAATTTATCATTTATTTTAAAACTTGTAAAATTTGTGTGCATCAAAATATTTTGTAATTACAAATTTATTACAATTCAAATATACTGACTTCAATCCTGTATTAATTTATAGACACAAAACAAAATAGTATTATTTAGGTGCACTTCTTTAAAGCATGAGAAACTATTATTAAAACACAATGACTTGTAATTTCAATGTAATTTTTTTAATTGGATGTTATTACAAAGTGCACTTTTAATTGTGTTAAGAAAGAAAAATGTTCTCTGCTCAGATTTTTCTCTTACTTTAATGTATTTTGGTAAATTTAGATTTAATCCAAAGCGACTGAAACTGCATTAAAGGCACCTACTTTTGTGTTTGTTCCCTAAAAATGAAATATGACCTTGTTTTACCAGTTGAGCTGTATACAGGGATCCTAAACGGTTTCTGTAATCTGTAACTTTTAACATTGTGTTTTTTATTCATTCATTCACCAATTGACATTTTGTACAACATCTAAGTCTGTGATTGTTCGGGACAGAGTCTTAGCAGATACTCATGAAGCTGAGGGTGACTTAATGTTCAGCAGTCATACAGCATTTAGAACAGCAACAACACGTACAACATAATGCCAGCGTCTCTCTGGCACAAAACATGAATCTCACAGTCTTGTGGGGAGTTTAAACACACCTGCACATGCTGGCTGAGCCTGATGGGAAAAAGATCATGTCCAAGGGAAGGGGTCAAAACCTTCAGAGTCTGCAAATCCTGCAGCCTGCTTACTTACACAGAGCAGATATTTCACACATGCCTGTAATGTTCCCACTGGCTGGAGGCAGAGTTCACCGCTTGTCTGAAAACTTGTTTGTGCTTCTAAAAACGGGTGTGTGGCTGAGGGGGCTTATAATGACGCTCTTTCTGTAGTTACTGTTGGGATTGCGCAAACTTTAATTCTCCCTCATTCTGGTCTCGACTCGGCGTCTGACACACAAACAAATGGGTTAAGTTCAGGTTTAGTCTCAAGGAAGACTCACCCTGGAACAGAGTAGTGTCCCTGATCATGTTTCTTCTATGGCACAGAAAGGAGTAGTTCACTTAAAACATATCAAAATTAAATTATATATATATATATATTTAAATATCCAATACAATGAAAGTGTGAGATACATGTATGAGTACACAATAAGTATGTAATTTACAAGTATATTTCAATTAAATGTCATTTATTTTGAAACTTGTATGTTGTGTATTTGTCACACTCACAGGCTGTACTGATCCCAGTACAGCCGTCACCTCACGTTCACAATCACCAGCCTACTGATTCACTG
>JAUMHE010000072.1:3796473-3808984 GCA_032359235.1 Enteromius mattozi
TACCACTGAGCACGGGAAGCAACGATCAGGAGATCATGCCCTTTCCCACCTGAAAGAAAAGACAATACTATACACGCTGTGTTTCAATAAACTCTGTTATATTGACTTCCTTTGTCCTGACCTCTCCTTACCTGAGCGTTACAGTATTTAAATCTGTAGGTAATGACACATTTTTAATAACACATAACAAGTTGCAATTTAGTACATTTAATTATGTATTTAATTTAGTACAGAATTATTTAAAATGTACTTTAACATTTTTAATTCAACAAGGAAAAGCCATAGATTTTACATATACTTTAAAGCGTTGAGGTACACTAAAGTGTACATTACAAGTGTGCACATTTTTTCCCTACTCAATCTCATGAATGTATAAACAGTACGCCAAATAAAATGAAAATGTGTGATAATGGACTTTTTCAGGCTACATGATGGGTAGGATTAGGTTAATGGGGTGGATGTGTCTTATAACTGCATTTCATATAGGTTATACATATACACCTCATATACACACCAAAGTTTTTGCATTTAAATACCACAAGTTTCCGAGTTTTTTATTTTCCATTCTATTCATATGCATTTTTATGAGAAGGGGCAATATTTTCAATGAATAAAAATGTAACTTTTCAGACAACAAATCTGAATAAAGTGCACAATTTTTAAGGATTACTTTTTTTTTGTTTGTTTTTTTTTTACTTTTGGAGCATGATGATTTGAATATTTGATATTATTATTTGAATATTATTCAAAATGTCTGTTTTTGTGTCCCACAGAGGAAGGAAAGATATTGGTTGTAATGAAACGAGGATGAGTTGTGATGAAAGATAATCTAGAATTATCCATAAACTATCCCTTACACTGCATGTGGTTATAGATGAAATGCATCTGCACTCACTTAATAACTCATTTCATGAGTGATGCCAGGACACTTGACAGCATGTGCTTAAATCTGTTCATCCCTGTAATATGAAACTGCATTTATAGATAGAGGTCTGATGATTTGGCATGAAACCCAAATGAACTGGACAGAGGAACAAGCTGTTCTAGGAGTAGTTCCTGTCTCTCCATGCACAGCTAATCTGCCATGAAGGACTTGTGTGAGTGCAATGAGATCCCCTTCATAAAAGCATGAAAAATCTATGGAAAATGTATTCATGTATGTAATATATATATATATATATATACCAAGACCCTCAAATAAGCAAGCAAATAATTTGTTAACCAATAAAAAAAAAGTAATTTAGAAATACCTAGAGTTCATTCCAAACATAATGAAAGCATTTAGTTAATATACAGGTCACAGCTGGAAGCAGCTTTCAGATGACGTCAGATGACGTGTGTAGAAACATTCAGGTCCAGACTGAAAACACATCTGTTTACCTGTGCATTCTACCTCTGTGAAGTACAGCTGTACTTTACTGAATACACTGCACTCGTTTCATACTTTCCCTTCAGTAGATTTAATTTATTTTTTATCTATTATTTTTATGTTGTTGAGTAATTTTGATTGACTATATAAACTACATATAAACTTGGTGTCTTCTGAATGCTTTTTTCTTTTCTTTTTTGATTAAAAAAATCACAATAATCCACAAGTATTCACATGACTTCAGTCCATCAGTTAACATCTTGTGAAGGGAAAAGCTGTGTGTTTGTTAAAAACAAATTCATCATTGAGGCATTTTTAACCATCTCTTCTGGCCAAAAAACGGTCTATAATCCATAATAACACTTCCTCCATCTCCTGTTATTACCTCAAAGTCCACCAATATGAAGACTGTCTGACTTCATTAGCTTGATGCATATTTCTCTTCTTACTCAAATGAGACCAGGTTTTACTGGAGAAAAAAATATTATGGAAAGAGGATTCACGTTTTCAGAAGCCATTTGAAGTTAAAAATCTCTTGATGAGTTTGCTTCTTACAAACTTGTATACTTGTATACCTTCACAATACATTTATTAATGGACTGGAGTGGTGTGGATTATTGTGATGTGTTTATCAGCTGCTTGGACCCTTAATCTGACGGCACCCGTTCACTGCTGAGGATCCATTGATGAGCAAGAGATGTTATGAAATATTTCTTCAATTTTTTTCAGATGAAGAAACAAATTCATCTATATCTTTGATGATCTGAGGGTGAGTTTGCTTTTAAAATATTTCTTTTATCTAATATTGACAATGATAAAAAGCATGATATCATCATTCCATTCTCAAACAAATCCTTTATGGACAGCTAAATGATGACATCATCTTAGTTTCAATATAATTCTAAACCACTGATAAATCAGAAAATTTCTCTCGTGAGGACAAGCTATGAGAACATTACAGCAAAGACAAATTAGTATTACACTAATCTGACTTTCTCTTGGATAAATGACACGGGGGGAAATCCTTTAATTTGTTGAATAAGAGCCTTTGGTGATATAACATATGTAAGCTCAGAGAAATCACTCATTTAAGCTCCTGACTGAAGAGATTTACTGTGGTCTCTTTTGGGGTTTAATGGCTTTGTGTAGAGTTTGGGCACTGGTGTGAAAAATCATGAGATCTTTTTTCGCTAATACCAATACTATTAGCCTACTACAAAGATACAGCTGCCGTGACATTTAATAGTGCTAGTTCAGCCTAAAATCATCATACATTTACCTTCTCATAGGAGACAACACAAACCTTAACAGTATAAGTGTCACGCCGCATGTCTATTGTTTTCGTCTGTCACTGTTTAGTTTTGGTTTTGTGTTCTTACTTCCTGAGTTTCCTAATTTGGTCTTGGTTCTTTTTTAGTTAATTAGTTACCCGTTCCACCTGTGTTCCTCACCTGTTTTGAGTTTTCCCTAATGTTGTCTTGTTTAAAAGCCCGTTGAGTTTTGTCTTGTGTTTGTCGGATATTAAGGTTTCTTTAGAAGTGTGTATTTGTCTGTTCGTGTGCCTATGTTGAATTAAAGTGGATGTTAAATTGCAAACGCCACAGTCAGGTGCTTCCCACCTGACAATAAGTAATACATTTGTTATACAGATATGATTTTCAATGTGGGCCAGTAAGAAACCACACTGCATCATTTGTAGAAAAGAGGAAGAGGAAGAAAAAACAGCAGGAATATTTTTTTTTCTGTTTGAATACAGGTCAAATGTAATTTATTCCTGTGATCAAAGCTGAAATTTTCAACTTCATTACGTCAGTCTTCAGTGTCACATGATCCTTTAGAAATCATTCTGATTTGCTGATTTGATGCATGAACATTTCTTATAATTATTAACAGTTGTGCTGCTTCATGTTTTTGTAGAAAAAAGTATACAATTTTTCAGAATTCTCTGATTCATAGAAAGTTCAAAAGGACAGAATGTTTGAGTCAATTTTTATTAAAAGTGTTTCTTTGCTAAATGTAAGTATTAAAAATGCTACTTAAAAAATTACTGTCCCCCAAAATCTGGGCAGAAGTGTATAAAAATGGATCTAATTAAATTTGTCATTATTTTCTAGTGTTTTCCTTGGACACAATCCCATCCACACACTGTTTGCTAATGCTACAGGAAATAGAAAGAAAACATATCCATCTAAAATTATTGTTGTTATTATTATTGAATCATCACTTTTCGCTGTAATAAAATAAAGCCGAGTGGTGCTGCAGGAACATTGTCTGCATTGGCATCATTTATAATATTCAGCCCCAGCTGAGCTCCCTCATAAACTCAGCTGTGCCTTTACTCTCCATTCCTCCATTTATAGGCCCTATCTCTCTGTTGGTCGCTCTCTCAGTGGGATTCTTGGTAATTCAGCTGTGATTTTCCATGATTCAAGGTCATGTGCTTCTTTGCCATGGCAGTGAGATCAGATGGTTCATATCAGCCCATGAGAATGGTCCCGTGTGGCAGGGCTGCTGGAGCGCTGTGATGCCATCTCCATAGCCACACCATCTCCCAGTCTGGAGGCCTATAAATAAAAGCCCTATTCATGGTGAATGAGTGTGTGTGTGTGTGTGTGAGTGTGTGTGTGTGGGGTTGGACAGCACATTTGCACACAATTCCCCATTGATTGCTGCTGCATGTGAACACCAAGTCGAGTGGGAAGCCTGACTAACAGCAATCGATATGCATCTACTAATTTGCCGTGACGAAAATCATCAAAAGTTCACGTCAGCAAACTTATCCATAACAACTGAACTGTAAGTGTATCATTCCCATTAAGAGAGAGGCACGAGGTTAAAGTTGCCCTCTGGGTGAAGAGGTATATATATATATATATATATATTCTGGCTCACTGACATAATCTATCAAAACCTTCCATTGCTAAAAATCAAAATGGACAGTCCCGTTCGCTCTTGCTTTCTTCCTGAAGGCATATCATGCTCTATATAGTTCAAACAGAAAATAGTGACATGTTGGTTATTAGATAACATCCACCAAACGACCTCATGAGTCCTACATTAAACTTTGTGTGTTACACAAAGAGTTGTCTTACATCACAAGCTCTTTAAGCTATCGTCGCACTTGAATACTCAAAACGATTCAATAAGTTAATGCACAAAAATAGGTCAAATTCCTTCTGGAATTCCTTTTGCCTATAAAAAGAAATGCAGGAAAAATTCGGCTCATTTTTAAACAGAAACTAGATTTGACTAGCAAAAGCAATTATTTGCATAGTTCCAAAACACAAGATACGCATCAGTTAAGACAAATGAGTCGAAAATCCTTTGTGTGCCAAATTCCTCACAAATGTTTATTTAATCTCTAATATAATATAATCAGTTCAGATTATCACAAATAATATTACTTACAAAATCATCTGATTTGATGAAGAATCACTTGGAGTCCATTATAAATAAAGTGAATATTAGGTTACATTTTATTAAGCAGACAGTCTACTAATACTCTAATGACTGCTAGTTGACATGTAGTTGCAAAGTTGCTTACTGTTAGTAGAAAGTCAAACACACAGTTTATCTATTAGACTCATGGTTTTACACAAATAATGTGTGATTTTTATATTCAAATTGCTTTTATTATGCACAGTACGTCAGGTTTTATTAATAATTGATTTCAGTTCAACTGGATCTGATGTTCTAGGGTCTCCATCATACAGCCGAAAAAAAAAAAAAGCTTAGGGCAATCTGACAGCAATGTCTCTCACATCCTGCTTACGCAACCACTGAGTTTAACTCAACTTAACCTGAGGCCCCAGAGTGAGAGCGGGTAAAGCCAGAGACAGAAGGACATGAAGACAGCAGGAATGAAAAAGAAGACACAGAGAACAACAGCGTCACTGAACTGTGCTGCTGAGACCTCAAGGCAACGTAGCTGATACTGAAGCAAATGCACTGCAAAAAGCAAAATGGCTTACGACACACATTTATGTAAGAGTGAAAACTGATGTCAGTGGTGTAGAGAGATTAGATGTTTTTTAGAGAGAACTACAAGTTCACTGTAATCAAGATTAGTTGACAAATTACAACATATGTGAAACTGGATTACACAATAAACAGCCATAGAAAACTGTGTAGCAATGAATGAGGACATTGCATGTCTCTTGACAGTCATATAGCAACCTCAGAGACCCAATTTTTAGTAGCGGCAGTGCCCAATAAAATTTCGCCTTGACTAGGTCAGCCAAAGATATCCCATTTACATTGAGCTGTCCACTGACGGCTCGTAATCACAGCTCTCACGCCGCATGAATTCACGCAGAGTGCAAAAACAGGTTTTTGCTAATTGTCGAATGCTATAAATTCTGCATGGCTGTAATCCCTCACATACAATGACATCATTCCATAATGTAATGAAATACAGTTGGGAACATGTGCTTTACTCCCAGCTAAAGCAGCAGGCTGGACAATCTGTTCAAATGAAAACCCAGTCTTACTGGAAGGGATAATCGGGCCTATGAATTTACATAAGCTTTCATTTAGAGCTCTGCTGCTGTCGGTGAATGAATGATGTGATGGGTCCGAGAACGAAACAGCCACGGTGACTCTCTAATACGGCTGGACAGATGTGGGATATGGGTTATGATCAGTGTTGGGTTAGATGTAACAGAATTACGTAATTAAAAAATAAATGTGTTATTAGGATGTCCTTGTTACACTGTAATAGTATAGTAATAGTAATAGTACTTTTATGTAATTATGTATGTAATTATTAATTTGTGTACTATTAAATAACTTCATATACTTACTGCATTGCTAAGGTTAGGATTAGGTTTTGTCTTAGGGTTACTTGCATGTAATTATGCACAATTAATAGTAAGTACATGTAACGTGTAATGGGTCCTATATCCCATACTATCAGTATCCTATTAGTATCCAACTGATTACTCAGAACACTTTAGGAACCACATAGTTATGCCATATTAACTTAGCAACTTGTAACATTATAGCAACTGCAATCCCCTAGCAACCATCACAAACACCTTAGCAACTGCAAATCAGTACCAATGCAACTATCTATCAATATCCTAATGGTCACTCAGAAAAGAAAAAAAAAAGATACTGCACAGCATCCAAGGAAAGCCTAAAATTTCTTACCAACTGCATAGAAGTACCCTGGTAACAACCATAAACACCTCAGTGACTGCCTGCCAAGGCTATACCAATCATCTAACCATAATGGTCACATCACTGGTATATATCATCTTCAGAAAATCCAGCTGGTCTGTTGAATATTTGAGAGAACAGACATAAAACAGTGTTATGTCACAGAGCAGATTTTCTAGCTCTTTGTTCCTGCAACACTGAAGCATGATTTCTCAGCATGCTGGATCTCAGGTCTTCATATTCATCACACAATTCAATAACTTTGTTATCATGTGCCAGCCAAGATTGTGAGGGGGAGTGAGGAATGTGACTAATGCTTTGCCATGCCTGCAGGCATCTCTAGTAATTGGCTGTTTTGATGCTCTACTTTAGGGGTTTAAAATGTTGAATATGCTCATACGCTAGTGTGCTTACAGCCATGTACGCATTGTAAAGTATCAGGAGTGACAACCACATTTGAATACAGTAGTGAATCCCCTAAGCTACAGTCTTGTGTGTACAGAACAAAACTTGCTGTGATGATTGAAACCCTGGTAACCATGACAACATTTTGCCCTTCGGTATCCACTGTTTTTGACCAAAGCAATGTTACAGCTGCCAAAGACTCAAAATGTTTGGCAATTTTAACTAAACCAGAGTAAACAGATCAGTTGTATTTTGTTTATGTTATAAGGCTACTTAGCGCTCTTGAAGGGTTGCCATGTCCACTTATTATAATAAGTATCTTTGGGTTTCTTGTTCATAAAATGATCCAATGAATTTAACTGCAGTGTGAACTTGACCCTAGAATGTTGTATAAGTTCAATTGTCACTTCACCTTTCTCAAAGCCTAATACTTTCCAAACAAGAATAAAACACAACTGCTCTGTTAACGCTGGTTTAAAGTAACTGAACATATATCTTTGCCTACTAAAATATTATGTCATTCTATAATAGTGGATACCAAATATTCCAGATTTCAGAACATTGCTATGGTTACCAGGGTGTCAATCATCACAGTTTTGAGAGTGAGTTTTGTCTCCAACCCTTTTTACACCACGGACCGGTTATGTTGTGAAAATATTCCAGCGAACAATTTTTTGGACCAGCAAATAAAAAGATTTGTATATTTGCTTTCTATTTATATATTTAAGTATGGAGAAAATTAAAATGCAGAGATAGGTATTTTGACATAATTTGTGTATATATTTCAAACGCAAGGAGATGTAAAAAAGAAATCAAACTGGTATTTGCATGCTGCACATTGTGAGTGTTTTTCTCATATTCAGTTTGTACACAATTATTGGCACCCCTTGAAATTCTTATGAGTAAAATATCTATGAAGTATATTCCCATTCATATTGACAATTTTGAGCCCTCCAGGGTGATTATGAACATGAAATTTTCCAGGCATGGCTTCCTGTTTCACAGAAATATAAATAGGAGGGACAACAAAGCCCAAATTCCCTTAATCATCCATCGCAATGAGAAAAAAACTAAGAATATATTACTGATGTGCAGCAAAAATAATTGAGCTTCACAAATTAGTGAAGTGGCTTTAAGAAAAGAGCAAGAACAGTGAAAATACCTATTTCCACCATCAGGGCAATTTCCGATCAACATAAAATGTGTCACGCCCAGCTGGAGTTTGCCAGTAAAGACTGCATATGGCACTCCAGCCTTAGACTCTTTTCTGTGTGTCTGTTTCTCCTGGACTCCATTACCCAGAATGCACCTCTCCTCCACAGCTGCTGCTTGTCAGGTTCAATCATTCAATCATCATCTCCACCACTATAAGTACTAGTCTGTTTGTCTGTCCAAGTTGCTGATCATTGCATGTGGCTCGTCCCTTCATTGTAAGCGTTCTCCTTGTTTCACTCTGTTCGTTTGTTTGTATTTTGTATTTCCTGTTGCCGACCTATTGCTTGTCTACTGACCTCGATTCTGTCTCTCCTGCATTGCCCCGTTCACCGCTGTTTTGACCATCGCTTGTTTATCCTGTTCTGTGAGCATTTCAATAAATACCCTTGCACTTGGATTCAACTGCTCCCGTCCTCATTCACAACAAAATGTTACAAAACTGCCTGGAAGAAAATGTGTTTCTATATCGTCCTAATGCATGGTGAGAAGGAGAGTTTGAGTGACTAAAGACTCTCCAAGGACCACAGATGGAGAATTGCAGAAAACAGTTGTGTCTCTGGGTCAGAAAACCTTTTTAAAAAATGGTCAAACAGCACCTAGATCACTACATGTTGTTTGGGAGGGTTTTCTCTTCGCTAATCCAAAAACAAACTCCAGGGTATGGTTTCTATTGTCAGATGAAACTAAAAAATTAACATTTTAGCGGCAAGCACTCAAGATTGGTAAACACAGGGATAAAAAGTACCCCATGTGTACAATGAAATATACTGACGATTTTTAATGTTGTGGGCCTATATTTCAAGCAGCATCTCTGCTGCCCACAAGATCCAGGGGGCAACTCCTCCCACCTTTCATATACCTAAACCTACCCATCTCCAACCCCTGATTCCTAAACCCACTCATCCCTACCCCTAAACCTATCATCATGGATTCTATCAAATACCAACAGATATAAAATCAATAAACTAACCGAAATCTTATAACGGGTCATGTTTGGCTCTTCCAACCATACAATAATCCAAACACAAACCTCAAAAACAACACCAATATGGGTCACTCAGTATAAAAAACAAACTTCTGCTATGGTCATTTCAGTTCTCGGACCTGAACCCTGCAGAAAATGAGTGAGGTGAACTAAAGGGGTAAAGCACCATCAACAGGCAACCAGGTGAGGCACAGGACCCAAGACTATTTCAAACAGAAATCCATCCATCCATTTCCATCCATTGACATCTCCATTTAGCATTCCGGCATAACATAATAACAAAAAAAACTAAGCACGTGAGAGTTAAAAACCACTGTGTGACGGCATGTATCCATACAGTTTGACTTGGATAATTCATCCACAGCACCTCAAGCAGTGTGACGTTAAGTTCTGTTTAAATGAAAGATGTTTTCATGAACGACCCATTTTAGATGGCGTGCATGTGATGACCCTTCTTACATTTGTGTTTACTTTCTAACCCCCAGGGTTGTCGCCATGTGATGTTTATATGCGTGTGTATGTGACGTCGGTTTGTGACGTGAACATTCTTCCTCCGCTGGGACACTCCAACTGCATATTTCACATGAACATGAAACATGACCTCACTACGATAGCAATTATTTGTGAGAAGACAAGAGGAGGCCGAGGGAGGAACAGAAACAGTGATACCCCTGGAGATATCGCTGTACCGGCTCAGGTATCGTAATGCAGTATTCCCTTCGTGAATAATGAAGAGGTGCTCTCCACTTTTCTTTGTCAGAAAGTTCTAGAACAGCCCCTCTCTTTTTGTCTCCCTTTCATTTTCTCAACAAAGTTCGGTATTTGTATGATGTTTTATTTAGGAGCATAAAACATATTGCAAATCTGCTGTGGAATTCAAAAGAAGCACACTTAAGCATATACTTTCTTAGTGCTTATTAAGGATATAAAATATTTTTAAAGATATGATACTCATGTGCAAACCAAATGTGATGTTTTCAAACAATTATTTGTATTTAAATAAAAATGTATCACAGCGTATACTACCTAAATATAAATAACTACCCCCATGTCGTTCCTAACTCATATAAAACTTCTCAGAACACAATTTAAGATATTTTGGATGAAAACCGGGAGGCTTTTGACTGTCCCAATGACTGCCAAGTAATGAACAGTGTGTCCACAGATAAGGGGTCAATCATTTATATGCTATAAAATGGATAAAAAGTTTTTTAATGATAAGAAGACCTTGTTTTATGAAAAGCAACACTTGATAACTATTAATTAATACAGTATCAAAAAAAGGTGGTTTTTCAGTGACACATGCATGTTTCATGAGGTCTCAAAGTTGTGTCCCCAAAGAAACTAAAATAAAAATAATAACTTTTTTCAACATTTCGTCTACTCTGTGTCTCATTGTGTCACTGTAGCATATTTGTATCCAGCGGATATTCTCCAAAATGCCGCTATATGGTGTTTATCAAACTTGAGCCCTAAATCAAATAACACACATTTTATGCACATGGATTAACATCTTAAATCCCCATAGTCCAGATAACCAAAATCATAAAAATCACTTGGACCAAACAAAATTATAATCAATTAATTCTCATTTAAGGCCAAAAAATTGTGTGTAAGCCATAATTTCACTTCCTGTAAACACGCTAGCAGGACCTATATGAAGCTTGAGTCATTATGGTTAAATAGGAGGTACAAGTGGGTGTCATCAGCATATAAATAAAATTACACTCCATATTTGAAAAACATGGAACCCAGTGGCAACAAGTATAAAGAGAACAATGTTAGACCAAAAATAGATCCCTGTGGAACACCACAGGAGAGATGTGCTGCTGAGGAGGATTGTTTTCCGCATTTAGATAACTTCGTATTGGTTAATAAAGACTTAGAACGATGCCCTGAATAAAGGAATAAAAGGAATAAAAGGAATTATAAAGGAATAAAATATTCCAGTCTAGGAAATAAAAATTGTATGATCGACCATATTGAAAGAGCCGAGAGCCGAGATCTAATATTATCTATAGATATTCCTATATGTTCTCTATTATAGATCTATATGAGTATATACTCTTTTTCACAAGTGACCCCTTTAAACTGAAGTTTTTCCAAAAACTATGAGTCAGACTATGAAATTAGTCTTATGCAACAAATCTCATTTCTTAACCTTACTACCAATATCATAGTGGTTTTATATTCAGTTTTGGGAATGTGGTAACAGCATGCTTTGTTTTCACATGACTAGTTCCGGTGGGTTGGAACCAGACCCCAGCCTGTCAAAACTAGATCCCCTCAACATCCAGAGCGAGCACACTGGATTAATGTTGTTAATGTTCTCTCTCCCTCTGTCAGATTCCACATGTTCACAGTTGTTTTGAGGGGTGGAGTGTATGAAGGGTCTACAAAATAGAGCCTTCCCTGTGCACACAGCACCTGCAGGGGTCACAACCTTTTTCTTTCTTTAGTTCATCACTGATGGGAACTTACGCAAGAGTGGAGAGTAAAGTCAAAACAGACTGGGGATGTGTGCTGTGTGTTCCGACACAATTCACGGACCTGCCGCTTGCCAAGTAAGAGAGATGCACGGCTCATTTCCCCAGAGTGCATTGAGGCATACTAGAGCCACAGATTGTAATTGGAATCATTAAATGTCTCCTCCCTCACTGATATGCTTGATTTACTAAGTCCTCCTGCTTCTGCTCAGTGAAGCATTTGTGTTGCTGCCAAAGAAAGCAAGCTGCTCAAGGTGACAACAATGAGACAAATTATCAACAGAAAGGCATATTTAATCAATTTATACCATAACACATCACAGCAAAATATTGCATAATATTGCAAATCCGTTGTATATATCATGTATTAAACTTGAATTATATCATCTTTTAAAATAAATACATACAATAATATCTCATGTTTCATGAATTCAGTTTATTTTTATTGTACTTTTGGTAACACTATTTACTATTGCTTATTTACATGCATAATACTAGCATATGGGCTGTTTATTAGTACTTATTAATGCATGACTAAATTCTAGATCCCTTAACCCAGCACCAGACCTAAACATAACTACTCTAACAACCTTACTGTCATATCAGTAAGCAGCAAACAGCAGCAAAGCAGCCATATTATTATCTACGCACATTAGGGATGTGCATCTCCATAACTGAGGCCGATGCGATATGCATCTCGATGCATAGCCAACGATACAATACATGAAAGATACATGAAGCAGCTAGAGATGCGATGCGATACGATACACCACTGTTACGATGTAGTGCGATCCGATTTCGATTCGATTTAACACGATTCGATGCAATGAAACAAATATGCAGGTATACAGGTATTGGGAGCCCTCGTTCTCTGTAACGCTGAAAGGCTGA
>JAUMHE010000072.1:3817616-3842265 GCA_032359235.1 Enteromius mattozi
TTCATCTGATCATAGAAGCCAGTCCCATTTGTAGTTCCAGTCCTGTCTGACAACTGAACATGCTGGAGATTGTTTTTAGATGAGTGAGAAGAACTTTTCTTAAACCCTCCTGAACAACATGTGCTGATGTAGGGGCTGTTTGACAATTTTTTAAAAGGTTTTCTGACCCTGAGACTCAACAATTTGCTCAAAATTGTGAATATGAATGGAAACATACTTCAGAGATATTTTACTGTAAAAAATTCTAGGGGTGCCAATAATTGTGGTCAACAAGTATTGGAGAAAAACATTAATTTCACCACAAGAATTTCTCCCTATTTTCAATTGATTTACTTCAATGATAGGTTAGAATTGTGTGAATTTTTTGAATGAAAGATCAAAGGATAAACAATGCAGATTTATTTTCACAGCCACCTCAGATTTGCTCAGATTTACCATGGGTGCTAATATTAGTGGAGGGCACTATAGATATAAATATAAAGTGTACAATTCACACATTCACACAAACACTAAATACCACCATGGTGACACTCATAAAACATTCATTTAACAGCATTAGATGTAACATACAACCCTATAATAAATATAACTGCTAATAAAAAAGAAAGAAAGAAGAAACAGTTATTTCAAAGTAAAAACATACAATTTTAAATGCAATGCAAGAATTCTGGGAAAGTCAATTTACTTCCCTTAATTACTTTTTCACTTCCAAAAACTGTATTTTATCGTAAAATTGTCTGAAATGTCTATTACAGATTTTCAATATAGTAGGGTAACTTACTGTTAACATTTTAACAGGTTTTTACTGTAGCATAAAATTCTAAAGTAAATAATTGACCTCCGGTTACTTCTTACTTCTACTTCTAAGTTGCATCATACATCGAGTCATAGATCAGCCAAGAAGCTGGATTTTGGTGTATTTGGAGACATTTATGGTGTCATTTTCATTCATGGGTGAACTATTACTTTAAGTGCAGTAACAAGCAATGCTGCACACAAAAGTGTTTACTTTTAAGCAAACACACTTTGTTTTGTTGTTGAATAAAATGTGATTTTCATCTCTTTTACTTCCTCTCATATCATTAGGTCTCAAAACTTTTGTATAGGTTGTTGAATAAAGTGTATTTTTCATCTCTTTTTTCCTTCCTTCCTCTCAGTATATATCATTAGATCTCTTTCAGAAGGAACTGAAAGTAGTTGCTGTTGTATGAACTTTGATAACAAACAAAAGCGACTCTCTTGAGCTTACAAAGAAACACCAGCTGGCATGTCATAAGCCTCAGTCACGGTTTATCACAAATACTTGTCATTCCACAGCAGACAACATTCCCATGTTCTCTCTCATTTCCTTCACGTGATTATGGCACGAGTCTGAACATCTGAATCACATTACAATTAATTATAATTTTACTGCATTTCTAATTTGCTGCTGAATGCTTCTGTTTTGATTTATAGCTGTTTGCTCTTTGTAATAGTATGATGTAACAACATCTTCACTGTAGGTGTTTCACAGTCCCAGGACACAGCTGACCTCTTTATTTTCATTACTCAGGGATTTTAAAGCAACTCCTACCTCAGTATTAAACTTAGTTGTGTAACATCTACTGTATCTGCGCTCCAGACACTTCAGTGACGGTGTCTTACTAAAGGGCCCTGCTGTTATCTAAGACTTAGCTAAGACTAATCTCGATGAGAATATCATAGAGACTTGAGAGTGAACCTGTTTGATTTAGCTCAGTAATCAACAGAACAGCAACCCCCTCAAAACCCCCTAACAATGCCTGTGGAATTACCCAAAAAACCCTTGCATCGTGGTGGAGTGTTTTGCGGAAATCACCTTTCACTTTGTTTTGTTATTCTTAAAAATATCCATAGATATCATACACTGTAAACTAACTCTACCTATACATTGAGCTAGTTTATGTGTGTTACTGAATATATTCAGTAATATGGAATATTATAAAATGGCTAGCACATTGAAGTAAGGTCTTGTTTGTCCACATTGTTAAAGCACTATAGCTAACAAAGAATGAGCAATATATTTTAAGGCATGGTAACACATTATTTAAGGTGTCCTTGTTACACAATGTACATGTACCTGTAATTACTATTATCATAGCACTTAATTATGCATAATTACATGCACATAACCCTAAGACAAACCCTAATCCTAATAGTAAGTACATATAGTTAATTAAAATTACACAGTACTTAAATGTATTATTACACTGTAACAAGGGACACCTTAAAATAAAGCGTAACTTAAAAAGATTATTAATGTTTTTGTTGTTTGTTAATGTTAGTACAAATGTCATTGTTTACTGTTTGTTCATGCTAGTTCATTAACTTAAATGAACAAATACCACAAAATGTATTAGTAAATATATTATTATGACAAATGATAATGACACTATTGTTAGAGTTTTACAGCAGAATTTTAATTTGTCTCATTATTGATGTTTAAAATGTGATGCTGCTTTGAAACAATCTGCAATGCATATAAATAAAGGTGACAACTTCACTAAAATGTTAAAGTTTACATTGAATGAATAAATACTGTAAAAGTGTTGTGTATTATTAATGGAGTTAACTAATATTAACAAATAAAACTAACTACCAACCAGTGTTAAATTTTTAGGTAAATATTTTTAGCATAGCTCAATATATTATTATTATTATTATTATTATTATTATTATTTATTAACTTATTTGTCTTTAAAAAAAAAACTGATTAAACTCGCACATAGAGTTAAAAAGTTTTTAGTAACGTAGGAAAAAAGTGTTTGATAAAAAAAAGTACCAGCACTTTCAGTTCCCCTGCTAAAGGCATCATGGGACAATGCACTAATAATGTACCGAGTGGCTGAAAAACACACTGTGGCCTTATGATTTAAAAATGTCAACTAAAGGTTGAAAATCTGACAACCGGACCATATTAGTTCTGCAAATCAGTTTTCACTTTAAAAGTGAGAATATTAAAAGCCACAGCATTTTTAAACTAGATAAAATGATACAGTGCACCAAATATGCCCCTGTTGCTCACAATCTCTCTCTCTCTAAAAGCTAAATTAGAACATTATGAACATTGAACAAAATACTGATTTATAGTTGCGTGTGGAGACACTTGCAGCCGTTTGATAAGAAAGCTCTGCAGTGTTATTGCTGAAATTGCCTTTGTGTCCTTCCTTTAATTCCAGGCTAACTGAACTGGTCTGCAGAACATAGGAAGACATAAATATTGAGGTGTCCTATGGAAAGGGGTAGGCAATAATAAGGATATAATGGTTTCATTAAACTTCCTGTGTGTCATTAAGCCAGCCATTTCGAAAGCACGGCCTAGCAGATGCCATTTATGGACGCTGCTGAGTTGGGCTCGATTACCCAAAAGGCCATTAACAGAAAACTGCTCTACAGTGGGGATGAATGTGGGCAGGAAATAAGTAATAAAAATTTTGATTGTCTCTTTAAAAATGATTGTTATCTGTGGATGGTCTTTGTGATTTGATGAGGAAGCCTTTAGCACGAAAGGAAATGTGTTTATTTTCATTGCAGCACCTCAGCGTTTAGCTTTTTTGAATTTGCATGTGTTGATTTGAATAAGGCTGAATGAAATTGTAACCATTCGAGGTCTTTGGATATGCATTTCATATATGCAAGTATATCTTTAACCATTTTCTGTGCTTCCTAAATAAATTGCATAAGCCATTTTACCATCACAGTAATCACAATTTTATGCCTATTTTGGGCGAATTCACAGCTAACAAAAAGTTGTCCTAAGAATGTTTTGCTAATGTTCCAGGTAACACTTTAGTCTAAAGTGCTACAATTCTAATTAAAATATAGAAATGCTACTTTTGAATGAACATTCAAAATATGCACTTTCTTTCTTTTTTCTTTTATTTGGTTAGTGAATTTCACAATTTTGCAAAATTATACTTTTAAACTTTCTGAAAAGTTCTGAGTTCATTTGCAAAACAGATAACTCTAAGATATTTTTTCATTGTGCGTTCCAGTTATGAGAAAATAAAGCATGTTCTACGAAGACAGTAATACAACTGACGTGATTCCAGATCCGGAGCAAAACACTGGTAAAAAAGTCCATGTGACATCAGTGGATCAACCTCACTTATGTGATGCAATTTACTCTTCTCCCGTGACTTATGTCTTCCGCCATGCTCAACGCACCGTATACACAAGCTTTAACGTATTTGACGTAATCAGCCTTGTTTACATCTGGGTGAAAGCATGCGCATGTACGTAATCTGTGGCTGTTTGCGTCTAGAAGAAAGCGTACACTTACACAGTAATGTTCTCTAAAATGGCAGAAGACGTAAGTTATAAGAGAAGAATGGTTGAGTATATGATGTTATTTTTTGTTTTCTTTGTGCAAAAAAAGTATTCTGATCCACTGATGTCACATAGACTTGTTTACCGGTGTTTTTACCACATTTCTGGACCCGGGATTATTTCTGTTGTATTGCTGTCTATCGAGGGTCAGAGGGCTCTCTGATATCATAAAAAATATCTTAATTTGTGTTCCGAAGATGAACGGAGGTCTTATGAGTTTGGAACGACATGAGGGTGAGCAATTAATGACTGAATTTTCATTTTTGGGTGAACTAACCCTTTAAGTTATGAAAACATTATTTCTTCACATTCTCTGAATATTCAAAATGTCCAGCTGTTTAAATGTTTAAAACTATAAATTTTTCTTGGTTATACGAACATTCAGTAAATATTTTTGAATGCTAACGTTTTCAAACAAGTAAAATAATGTTAGAAGTTAAATAAAATAAACAAAACGTTCTGTAAACGATGCACAAATATCATTTTTGTGCTAACGTTTTGAGAACATTGTTACAGATCAGATGACTATATGAACAAAATTACCATCACTGGAAGAACGTTTGTTCAGAACCTTGCCACAACGTTCTGAAAACATTCCTTGTCAACTGGGTGGTGCATTCTGTGAATCTGGGAATGCTTTCGTTCTAAAAATCATATGTTTTCATACCATTCACACTGAATTCATTCCTCCACCTCATCTTTTGGTAATTCAGGTTGGTATTTCTGTAGCTTATCTTGTGGCCCATTTGCACAAATCATGCTGGCCAGGTGTAGCTGCACATTTGCCTGAATACGCAATTCCTGACAGCGGGAATCTAGAAAAACTTGCTAAGTCATTGTTTTTTATTAGTTTTATTTATGTAAGATGTTTCCAGGGCATAGCGAGGGACTTGGGAAGTCATTATAAGCTTATGGCACAATTCAGCAAGTGAAAAAGTCAGTGCAGGTATTGCCCTAGTGACTGCTGTAACCTGGAAACTGGTTTCCCTGGGGCGGGACCGGGACGCTGCCATCCGACACCTGTCGCTTTGTTTTGTTTGAGAGAGTCAGGAACAAGGGAGCTGGGAGGGCAAGTAGATGCGTCACTAGTCTTCGGTTTCAGCTATCATTGAACTATGAGAAAGACAAGGAAAGAGCTAAAGGAGAGGCGAGGGACACAGAGCGAAGAGTGATGAGGCCAATAATTTGCTGATCTTTGAATCTGAGGCGATGAGACTGCCTCTAACAATACTGCCGTAGGACAGAGATAGGCTCATTTGGACACACACACACCTACACACTCCCACACACATACATGTTCACACGCAAAATGATGAACTGCTGAGGAAACGCTGCTAAAATCAGCTTTTAAAAGGATTTCTGTCATAGCACAATTGAGAAAAAGGATCCACTCTGGACTGTGAGATATACGCTGTTAAATGAACATGAAGACTGGGAAGAAATCATTTATAGGTAGGAAATTGTTCTATCAAAATCTAACCTGTGTCATCCTAGATGTAACAAAGTTTGTCATTTTTACTGGTAACACTTTACCATAATGTTTCGACTTGTAAACATAAGGTTAGTTCAAATAAACTAACAATGAAAAATAATGCTTTTAACAATTACTAATACAATATTAAAATTTGTAGGATATCTATTAATAATATTATTTAACGTATATATATACGAGTTATATGAGGTAATAATGAACAGTTGCATTTAATAACTAACATTAACAAAGAGACAAAGATTACTAAAGAAATACTAAAACAAATTGCTCTTTGTTAGTTGATGAATTAATGTTAAGTAATGGGGCCTTATTGTAAAGTGTTACCATCTACCCTTCTGTGAGTATTGCTCTGTTCTGTTTAACGCTCTTAAATCTCCCATTTTGTGAGATTCACATATATAAAGATAGTACATTTCAAACTGTGACTTATTGAAAGTGAGCAGCAGAAACGTTTCATTCCAAACGTCATTTTTGTGACATCAAGCATAACAATTCCATATATATATATATATATATATATATATATGGGTAACAGAGTGACAGTAACAGGGTTGTACAACTGACCTGAATTACTGTAAGCTGTTATAGAATGATTAGAACCAAACCTTTGTTTGTATTTATTTAAAATATATATTGGATGTAAGAAGATTTATAATCTTCAACAAAGGGTTGAATATATTTGAATAATTGAACACCTCAATATTTCAAAGAAAAGAGATCATTTACTCATTTACTTCTATTCATACTGTAGAAAAGATACACAAAAATGTTAGTTCTTAGATTCTAAAATTACTATTTTGACTGAAACAGAGAGAAAATCATGTAAAAAGGTAAATGTAAGACATAATTTTGTGTTTTGCCAGTTAAAATAAGAATAATCAAATAATGCATTACAATACTGTATGATGTTAATTGTTTGGATCCACGTGAAAAGACTTTCACTTCGTCCGACTGAGGTAAGACACACAAAAAAATGTGTGTAAAAGTATGTATGAACCGCAAGTTGTGACTGACTTAAGTATCGTGACATATTTCCGAGGGAAACCGAATATTTAGAGGGCAGGGCTTGATTGGGCTCCTGCTCACCTTTATACAGAAGAAATGGCATTCCAGAGGAGTATGTTCTGAATAAAAATGATAGAGGCCAACAAGTATTTTCTGTTCATCACAAGGCAAGCCATTTGCACCAACAACTGAATCTCTCACACTAAATCTGTTTATAATCCGGTCAAATTAATTATTTTCTGTATATTGTCTCCTCTTTTCCTCACTTATTGTAAATACTTGATGTTCTTCATTTTGCAAGAGAAGAGACATTACAGAGAAAAACATTAACATGACACATATTGTCTTCAGTAGATCAGCTTTGCAGGCCATCCATTCATTCATCTATCACAACAGACATAATCCACTTTAGTCTGATCCAGTCGTCTAGGCTTTGATCTTTCTGACTCTGTTTGTTTCATCTGTCACCTGAGTGAGCAGGACTCACTTTTAATTTTACATTAATTTTACACCTGCTTAAGCCTTTCATATAAATACACACCTACTGTATAATTGTGCATGATTCAATGGTGGACTTTTTTTTTTTCACAGAAAAAAGTGTGTTTGATTACTTCCAGATGAATCAAATCCCATCTTGCTTGACCTCGTTAAATATGCTGTTTCATTTGAAAGCAGGTGCCTGTAGCACAATAGAAGGTCAAATGGGTTATGGATGCTAATCAGAAAGAGAAACAAAAAGGTTATATCAACCAAACCACACATTCAGGAGGGATCATTTAGGGGAAATACTGTAGCGTGAAAACCCTGAACTGAACACAAAAAACAAATCTTTCAGCAGACTTACTGTAGGACTTTCACTGTCCATATTTAGCAAAGCAGATGAGGCTTTGTAATATACAATATAATTTGTTTATGAAATATTTATTTATTATTTAGTGGTATTATTTTATAAATAATTTATAAATAACTATTTAGGGCATTTCAATGGATTTCCTCACTCACAATTTACAGTTTAGTTTCTCTCTTAAATTTATTAATTAAGGTCAACAGTAAAAAATAAACATAAATTTATTTAGAATTTAATGATTTTAGAATTATATTGAATCATTTATTTAATTGACTTTTTATTTTAATACATTTAAAAATAAACTTTAAAAACTATTTAAAAAGCTAAAAACATATTTAAAACATATTTACAGTACAGTACAGTAATACAGGTCAAATATTTAAACTCTATAATTCATACCATGAACATTAATTAAAAGTATATTTATAAACCAACATTAGTCGCGTCTATTACACTGTTTTTTTTTTAAGTTGTAAGTTAAAAAAAAAGGATTATTAGAGTATGTTTTACAAGAAAACACGGTAACACTTTAGAAAAGGTAGGTACCTGTAGGTACATATACTGTATACTCATTGTCTACAGACATATCACTTAGTCAACTATGTTTACATATAGCCTAAAATATATTTATGTAAATTTTTTACTACACAGTTGTACATATTCTTTATCTCCAGATTGTATAGAGTGCATTTTTATATTGCATACTTAGTAATTCTATTTTTTATTAAATTTTATTCTACTTTATTATTTTGTTTCTTAATTTAACTTTGTACTGTTCACTTCTGCCGTGGCAAAAACAAATTTCCCACTTGTGGGACTAATAAAGGTTTATCTATCTATCTATCTATCTATCTAAAAAGATTTGCTGTAATTATGCATCTGAATGCCAGTAACTTACTGTAAATTTATATTTTTCAAATTTATTGGCAACAGTTCACTCAAAGATAAATGGACATTAAACATTAAAAGTCTTTATCTTTACAGAATATAAATATTAAAAACAGTCTCATGCAAAGAATTCTGGGAACCAGAAATCCTAATCAACCTTTTTCTGTTTTTTTTCTGATATTGGTTCTCAGAAATGCTTTGCATGAAGCTGTTATTTTATTTATTTTTTCCTGTAAAGATAAATACTTTTTAATGTTTTATGTTCAATTATCTTTGAATAAACTGTTGCCCGTGAATAACATAAATCTAAATCTACAGTAAGTTACTGGCATCCAGCTGCCAGTAATACTGTCATTTCTACAGGAATTCCCCAGTCTTTTCCCTCAATATATTCTTAGTTTGCTGCTTATTAATAGTTAATAAGGTAGTTGTTAAGTTTAGGTACTGGGAAGATTAGGGATGTAGAATAAGGCATTAATGTGTGCGTAATCACTACTAATAAATGGCTAATATTCTAGTAATATGCACGCTAATAAGCAACTAATAGGTGTAACCATAAAATAAAATTTTACTGAAAATACTATTTCAGTCTTTCTACATTTAATTACTTGCTGCTTCTTTGTAATTAATATTTAATTTGCAATTTAAGTAGCCTAATTAATGTTTCTACACCGATCTTCAGTGTAAATGTGTAAAAAGATGTTGTTTCGCATAACTTTATGATACATAATGCATAATGCACTAATGTGATCAAACTGAACCTTATTAAATTGTTTATTTATTTATTTTTTGCATAGGCTTATTTTATTATGCAGCATCCTAACATGTTTTTTTTTTCATTTGCACCATGTGCTCCTCCAACAGTACTGACCTATTAGCTTTTGTATTCACATTACTTGTTTTCTAAATCATGTCTTCCCTATAATCAACATTCACTAACTGAATAGTAATGAGTGTAATCGGTTAGAGAGTTGAGAGCTGAAGAACACCCATCTACAGAGATGTCAATCCCCATTAGACAGTTCCTATTGAGCTCTATACAATACAAACACACTACAGACAACAATGCACAGATGAAGCATATGAAAAGAGAGAGAAAAAACGGAAGTAGTAGGAACAAGTTGTGCAAAATTTGGCAAGAAATGACAGAATTGAGATATCAAACATAAAGAGCATGGGTCTGACAGGGCTAATGGCAGCTAGAGAGCATTGGATCTGATTTACATGAGTGTGTGGGCATGAGGTTGGCGCTTAATTCATGATGGCGAGCCGGCACAGAGGTAGAAGTGTCTTATGGATCCAATGGGCCCTGAGCAGTGAGAGGAGGTGCAGAAGTCGAGAATAAACTCCCCCTTCTCTTCGGATGATTCACTTCCTGCCCACCAGAGTGTGGCAGACACTTTCTGACCGAGTGACACTCTGCCTGTTGCAAATGAACGCTCTCTTGCACTCTCAGTCGCGCAGCAGAGACCTGCGTCTCCACGGTAACGGGGCAAGTATAGTAACAGGAAATAAACAGTAATAATTGGATCTGTGACAAGTGTGACAGAATGACTCATTGAAAGGAACTTCGCTGAGCGGCGGAAAGACTTGGCACCTGTCTACTTGGCATATGAGATACTGTTACTGTAACATTTGTGTGGAAACAGGGGGATGAAGGAGACAAGACAAACAGAGAGAAGGTTATAAAGCTGAACCAGTCACTAGTCATTTGATAGGGTTCAAGAATTGGTCATATTTTTTCACTGTGCTTGTTTCAGAATAAACATCAAAATGGTAACACTTTATTTTACGGTTACACCTATAAGTTGCTTATTAGTGTGCATAATACTAGAATATTAGCCATTTATTAGTGCTGATAATGCACATAAAGCCTTATTCTACATGACCTTATTCTACATCCCTAATCCTACTCAACACCTAAACTTAATAACTACCTTACTAACTAGTAATTAATAATTAAGAATTTATTGAGGGGAAAGTTGTAGTTAATAGTTAACAAGTGTTACCTATTCTAAAGTGTTATATATACTTTATAATGCATTGTACAACTACACTATGCATTTTAAATTAATAATAATAAAGTATAATAAGTCGTTTTTAAATAATGTGTAATTTGAATTTATTGGTTTTGAAAATATATAAAATATAATAAAACAAATAAAATAATATACAATAAAATAACAAATATATATATAATACAATAATACATATTTTAGTCTCTATATTTTTCAGTCTAATATTCATCAGGTTCTGAGTTATGAGCTGAAATGTATTGACTATATAATCAGATAAGCATTTGGTTTTCCTCTGAATTAGGGTAAAATTCCACTGAATCGTTTCTGTTACTTGAAACCTGAATTTCCCTCTATGGTTCCTCTTAACTGTTATTGGAAAGATAGGATGTTTGGATAATACAAAGAATGTAACTCTTAAGTTGTTTGATATCACGCCACCTGATCGTGTAGCAGACTCTGGCAGGGCTCCAGTTCACCGTCATTGCTCCACTGGCAGAGCTGTTTTTAACCTCTCAAGCTCTTTGTGTAAAATGAAAGGTTGAAAAGGGCATTACTCATACAGTACGTAGACTGGATCTACAGACAGAACAGGTTATGCATTCCAGAAGAAGTGTAGGCTAATGGAAGTGAAAATGCAAATCACACACAACCCAGGACTATTATAGGTCATTAAAACTAGAACCCAAATTAAAAAGTAAAATAAACATTTACAAACTTATTTTATTTCTGATGGTTGCCAAAGCAACATTTCTCATTTTCAAGAAGTCCAAGGTTTTATGGCATCAAATAGTGTAAAAATGTTGTACCTTTAGGGGTACCACAGCTTATCTTAAAAGCACACATTTGTACCTTCTTTACCCCTAAAGGGTGCACGACATTACTTCATTAATACTCGTACTAATATTAGGGGTAATGAAGGCACAAAAGTGTATTTTTAGGACAAGCTGTTGTACCAAAGGTACAATTTTTGCACATTTTTTCTTTTTGTACTTTTTGATGCCATAAAACTTTGGACTTCTTTCCACGTAAAAGGACACATAAACACATATTTATTATTAAATACTATTCAGAATTTGTATAATTTGACCCTAGTTTGAAAACACTGGATTAGTTTAGTTGGGCCGCCTCTTTACAGTTGGTGTCCTACCTGGCAAATTTTGTACTAAAGGACAGGACGGCATCAAATTATGGCACACTTATATAACTTACAGGGTCAGTGGACCACATTTGGAGAACAGGCTGAAAAATAATTAATGTGGTTTAGAGAGTATCGCTTTACGTAAGCCGTGATGCCGCAGCCTCCTCACACCCTTGACCTGGTCGCATGGTGGCTTGTTCAGGGACGAGAATCTGGTAAAACAGCAGATTAATAACGTGCGTCATTATCAGAAACGCCATACACAAAGTAATAGGGTGAATATTTTAGCACATCTGTTGAGCACAGAACGGAATGCCTTCCATTAACAGAGCGCTTAATCTCAGAGATGATCCTCCACTGCATGCTTTTCATTTCTAATTTTTCACTGCTCCACGTTCTTCCTCATCATTACTGATAAGGATTAGAGGTTCATCTGTTACACTATGATGAGATTACGAGCCAGCTGTGGAGTAATTTCCCATTGATAGAAAGAGTCCGCGTTTTTAATCTGGCTCACATGAATGGAAGCGCTTCCGTTTCTCCTCGTATCGCCCTCTACCGGCGGAGCGGAGACTCGCGGGATCCCGTGACGTCACATCTGGCAAGTCTCCTCGGTTACTCGAGTGATGTCAGAGCCTCGCCTCCACAACCACGTGCTCCGTATAAAAATACCGGTCCAGGGCTGACGGGGGAAGACAGTAGCGCTGGCAGCATCGGAACCCAGCAGAGAGCTCCGTCAACCCGTTTGCTGCTGGGATATCAGCGCTTTGCAATAAAACACAGGCTTTACCGAAGGAATACATTCCTCTTGTGGACTTACACTTGTAATAATAGTGATGGCAGTTACTCAGGCTGGATGTGACTTGACATACTGCAGGATGAGGGGCATCGTGTCTGTTCTTACCGGTACGTTTTAACAGATTTAAGTTATTCTGCTGTCTTCGGATTTCGTTTGCATATTTTGGGATGTAATATGGCAAATATGGGAAGAGAAAAAAAAAAAAAAATGATGAGAAAACAGAAATGTATACGTTTGATATGGATGTAAAAGACGTTTTGTTTTTTTGTTTTCCATTTTTTTGTGTGTTATTGTACAGTCAATTTAAAACAACGTAACAACTATTATTATTATTTATCACCATCATCATCATCATCATTATTACACTAATTTTATATATATATATATATATATATATATACATGCCAAATTATTGCATGAAAATATAATATTATTCTAAATATTTACTGTTTTATTAAATTATGTGGTTTCATGACAGCGATAGAAATGATCGTTGTTGATAAATAGCAGATCTGTACGGATACAGTGAGCTATGCGGTCTGTTGTGTAACACACTGACACTGTACTTGACATTAAACATTTCACACGGATCCTCTGGATCACGACATCTCAAACACGCTTTCTGGCATAGACTCGACGTGCAAGTGATTTTTTTTGTAAACCTGATACCCTTTTCGAAGGGTTTCATGTCACATATAATTGACAGTTAATTCAGTTCAAATTAGAGCCGTTAAGAAATTGCAGTTCAAATGCAGGGTGTTAGTGACGTCAGCTGTGGATTTCCTTCTGACGTAAATGCTTGTTTTTTTCCCCAGCTTTTATTAAAGAAAGGAAGATGGGCTTAAACGACTTCATCCAGAAGCTTGTTTCCAACCCTCCAATCTGTCAACAGTAAGTGTCCCAGTATTTAATATTTCGAGCACTGAAATAAACAATTGCATGATGCTTTTACAATTACAAGTAGATGTGTTAACCGAAAAGGGCATAATCAACAAATAAGAAGATTTTTGTGTTTCAAAATCAGTAAGAAAGCAGTTTAGGACAATTCCAGCCTTCATTCATAAAGGCAACCCTGTGACCTGTAGTGTATTTATATGGGCCTCCATTGAGGATGTAATCCCATCATCTGAGTTTAGCTGTGCGTTCTGCTAATTGTGTAGGTTAATCTGTACCGGCGAGATAAAGCCAAGCACCAGAATAGTGCTCCACGAAAAGCAGCTGTTCAGGCCGCCACTTGTAAGCACCTTTGAGAAAATCCCTAATGTCCCCTAGACGAGGATAAGGGCCTAATTCAATTAAGTGCGGCCCATTTGGTCTTGGAGTCATTCAGGTCGGAGCAGCGGAAAATTTCTCACCGCGTCATCTCTACCCTCCATATGCTCCACAATATTCATTCAAGGTGGTTGTGTAAATAGTTGAGATTTAAGCTCTCAATAGTCCAACATTTTGGGCAAAGAGAAAGGTAATTATAATTGTATCTAAACTGTTTAGTAGATGCATCCATTCTCATAATCTTGTACATATAACAGCTGTCTTGTCAGCTCAAAGAAAAACATTTGGATTTCCAACAAACCTAAAACAGCCCCTCGTAAACTTTACCAACACTGCCATCTATCTGCTCTCAAAGGCATTACAGGAAATAATTTGTGTGGAAAGTTCCAGGTTAACTGTACCTTTACTAAAACAAACAAACAAAAAAAGTGATGCATTTTAAAGAGGCTTTGAAACAAATCCACTTATTGGAAGTATGTTGGACAATCATTGCAAAATCATGCTCCAGTAGATTTCCATAGTTTTGCATTGTTTTATACAAACAGTCTTGAACAAAGTTAACTCTTTAACATTTGTAAATCTCTTTTCCTTAGTGCCGAGGTTGGTTCATTCTTAAAAATCGATGAGAACCAGAATGAGGAGCTGGAGGAGAATCACCTGTGTTTGACCAATCCCAGGAGCTCTTTGGCTGAGGAGACTCAGTACGTAGTAGCTCTTTGTTTATTTGCTTAATTGGATTTTTAGTCTGCCAGGCTGCTTGTTGTTTGCTTTACTAATGTTGTTTAATTTCCTCAACAGGATCAAACCTTCAGATTTTGACTACTTAAAGATCATTGGGAAGGGGAGCTTTGGAAAGGTGAGCGCAAACAGCTTTCATATAGTCAAGATGTCAATCATATTTTTAAGTGAGAATGCTAACCTCGTCGTATTTCACAGGTCCTGCTCGCAAGGCACAAGGAAAACGAACAATACTATGCTGTGAAGGTGCTGCAGAAGAAAATCATTCTGAAAAAGAAAGAGGTAAGAACTAATGCAGCGTTGACACAGATGTGAAAGCCACAATTGCTGTAAAAGTAACAATTAACACCTAATATGTTTTTCAGCAAAAGCATATCATGGCAGAAAGGAGTGTATTAATGAAGAATATCAAGCATCCATTCCTGGTGGGGCTGCACTACTCTTTCCAAACCACAGACAAATTGTATTTTGTGCTAGACTACGTCAACGGAGGCGAGGTGTGTAAACAATGCATTCATACTGTACTCTCATATATAGAGGCCGCACCTCGGCTCAAAATAGCTGACTGACTTTGTATGCTTTTATTTTTTACTCCTGCAGCTGTTCTACCACCTCCAGCGTGAGCGGGTGTTTTTGGAGCCCAGGGCGAGGTTTTATGCTGCTGAAATCGCTAGTGCACTCGGTTACCTCCACTCACTGCACATTGTTTACAGGTATGCGATTGGCTGAAGTGCCCCCTCGTGGAGACGTAGTTAAACTGTGTCCTGGATTCTGTTTGTTATAGTGGGGTCTTTTCATTTTCTGTCAATTTTTTACAGAGACTTAAAGCCAGAGAACATCCTCCTGGACTCTCAGGGCCACATTGTGTTGACAGATTTTGGTCTATGCAAAGAAGGACTGGAACCTAATGGCACAACCACAACGTTCTGTGGAACTCCTGAGGTCAGTCATAAGTTTTAAGTGATCATTCTAAAGTTTAGCTAATTGCATTTAATACACATGTAAATTGCAATTAACATGTATTCTGAAAACATTATATTAAGTTCACATTTAAGTATTTAGTTTTATTTTTATAAAAAAGTACTTTTCAAAAATTATGCTAACCCAAGATATATATATATATATATATATAGACATATAAAATATATATTTTTCTTTTTCAACAGTACTTGGCTCCCGAGGTGCTCCAGAAACAGGCATATGATCGTACAGTGGACTGGTGGTGCCTGGGATCAGTGCTCTTTGAGATGCTTTATGGACTGGTGAGAAGACCTATCAAGTCTTTTGCCAGACAAATGCCTAGATCAGCTGTAGCAAAGAATATTTTTTGCAGATGTTGTGAATTAATTTATCTGTATCTGTTCTTCTAGCCTCCATTCTACAGTCGCAACACAGCCGAGATGTACAACAACATCCTTCACAAGCCTCTAGTCCTGAAGCCTAATGTGTCCAACTCTGGCCGTGACCTACTGGAAGGTCTGCTGCACAAGGACTGTACCAAGAGACTGGGGTCCAAAGATGATTTTGTAAGTGGAAACGACACACCAGTGCCGAATGCATAAAGTTTTTTTTCCTGAGATTGCAGATTCTTATACAAGCTTTTGCTTATTTATAGCTGGAAATGAAGTTCCACAGCTTTTTCTCTCCCATCAACTGGGACGACCTCATGGCCAAAAAGATCATGCCTCCTTTCATTCCTACAGTGGTAAGTTAACTCTTTACCTGCAAAGGTTAAATTACAAGTAATTTAAAGTACATGTTTTAATAATCTTCATTTGTGCTTTAAAGAAGGACTTTTATTTTGGATGTGTTTAATTGCAATAGCACTAATTTACATTCATGACATACATTTCCACAGAAATGACATAAAAGCAATTTTAGTTTACTATAAATCATCATCAATACAATGTTGTAACATGAAGATGAATATTTCTGATTAGGTATTAATAAATTCTCTCTTTATTGAATCCGCAGTCTGGTCCCACTGATCTCCGGCACTTTGACCCAGAGTTCACCCACTTACCCGTGTCAACCTCTCTATGCAACACTGATAACCTGCATGTGACCAGCAGTGTACGGGAGGCAGCCGGAGCATTCCCAGGCTTTTCTTACGGTCCCCCGGCTGACCATGCCTTTCAGTAACCACTTCCGTGACCCTCCAGAATGTCCATTCCAGCATCACTAGAAGCATCGAGAAGAAGGACCACAGCGTGGGACATTTAGCTCTTCCGATTTGTGTGCATCCACAAGGGACAGTCTTTACCAAGAGAAACGTGGGACGTTGTAGGACGCAAACTACAGTAACAACAACTTCCAGAAAAGATGCAATGTGTGCCAATGGATGCAGAGAGGACCTGAGCTCTTAGAGAGAGAGAGCTTCGAAGTGCCTGAGAATTTAACTGATGATCTGAAAAAAAAAAAACTGGCAAATTTGTACAACAAACTATTGCTTGCCAGAGATGATGGCACCAGCTGCTTTTGTGATCTCTAACATTTGATCAAAATGTCTTTGGATGAGGTTTTATTTAATTGCGTTTTTCATGCATCATTGCACAGTGGAGGTAAAGGATCAAGAAAAGTACTAAAGTCATGGATAGTCCGAAAAAGGGGTTATAATATCAACCCTCACCAGTACAAGAGGATACACAGGCTGTCCCACTCAAATATCAATACATTTTTACTGAATATATTTATAATTTTCTTCCTATTGACAAATGTTAATTTAATAACTGCATTATTTATCATACTGCATTATATTAGTGTGGTTTAGCTTAACTCTACATTAAAGCTAAGTTTAGGTTTATATTAGAAGGAAACTTAGTTAAGCAAGGCTTTTAGCTATGATTACTTGTCTGAATTACTTGTCTAGAAGACATCCTGTGTTCCTCCTAAAATCAATATTTTGTCTTACAAGTACTTTCTTTCCTTTTTTTCTCCAATGCCAGCACTTTTACACAAAATGCCAGACACTGTGTTTCAAGGCAACTTTAGGAGTCGCACGTCGCATTCTGTTATCATATGTTTAGTGCGATGGATGTATGTTTTATACATATGTTTATCATTGTTATCTGAAGCGATTGCTGTCCATTGCTAACACAGCATGTCGATTAGATTGTATTGAAACCTTTGCATCATGTACAGAAGTTCTGTGGGAGCCCAGAAGGAACTGTGTCTTTTTGTTGTTCAAATTGTGCCTGTACAGCTAATTTCTGCACATTGTGATACATTTCCATGTGTGTCTATCATTCCTGTCTGTGTCACTCTGGGTTGGACAGGGACATGGAGTGCTGTGCAACAGAAATGGTGACTTGATAGAGATGTGAACAATTTGTCATGGGACGACTGAGTGGTATCGACTTAATGGAGGAGAGGGGTTTGGATGCCCTCATGAAAAGCATCCCTGTTTTAACTGTAATATATTTCATATCATTGGACCAATAATGCGCTATACGTTCTTTAGATAACTGCAAACATGGCAATATGGATAAAGTTTATTTTCTTCCATTTTTGGAAGTTATTCATATATTGTTTTATATTTTTCCATGTATATTTATTTACATGTTGTATATTTTACCTCTAATGATCAGAGTATTAAATTCTTAGAATAATGAAATATTGAGAATGATCTATATGAATGCAAAATAAATATGTAAAAATTAATCTGTATGTTTTATTGTATTTATTCCTCACCTGGATTGATTTTGTTTGCTGTTTACTAAGCACCAGCATCTTCACTCATAGAAGAAGTCATTTGGAAAATGTATGGATGAGAAGAATCTTTTATATTGTATATACATAAAACATCTATCTAGTTGGAGAAGTTCAAGAGATTATTAGGCTGCATTTAGACTCAATTTGAAGTTTTTCAAAGACGAAGTATTATGCTCACCAAGGTTTTATTTATTTGATCAAAAATACATAAAAACAAAGATGAAATATTGCAACTTCAAATAACTTTTCATTTACACACACACATACAGTATATATATATATATATACACACATTAAAATATAATTTATTCTTGTGATGCAAGCTGAATTTTTCTGCATAACTCCAGTCTTTAGTGTCACATAATCCTTCAGAAAAGGTTTTTAATGTTGTCTTTGCCAGAAGTGAACATGAGTTTAACGGGTTGCATTATATTTTGTTGTATTTTAAGCAAGCTCTGGTTTTTTATAACTATAGATCTCAAAATTGGCAAAATTCCTTTGGGAAAAAAATGAAAAAAATGAAGAAGGTTGTTTATAATTAGCTTTTTTCAAATAAGATTTTTGACAACTTTACTCAGGTTTTAGATCAAAACATAACACAGAAACTGATTGTTTCAAAGTGTCTAGTGATTTGTTGATGTTGGTAGATTAAGTGCTATTTTAGTGCATGTGCTATTTTTTGATCTCAGTGTGGCTTTTGACATGGTGGTCCATGAGATTCCTCAGAAGCTTATATTACGGTGATTGTCTTCTTATTTAAATGAAATTTATCTGGTCTACCCCATCTCCTTCGGAGTTCCTCTGGATTCTGTTATTGGCCCTTTTTTGTTTTTTTATATATATGCTTCCATTGGGATTAATTTGTCAGTGTGGCATATTATTGCTGTGCAGATGACAGCTGTATCAACCTTTAAAGTGTAAAAATAACTCCAAACTAACGTCTCTGCTAGGATTGGATGACATTAAGAGATAGATGGCTCTTAATTTCCTTCAGTTTAATCATTTAAAATATGTAGTGATAGTATTCACAACAATTCAATATTAGTCCATTCACTAATTTAAGTATTCAAGAGGAGACTAAGGGCTATTACAAAATACTTATTATTATGATTATTTGTTTTTTCTTTCTTTTTTAAAGATATAGAAATTGTTATCCATGCTTTGTGATTTCTGATAGACTGGATTAATGTAATACTATTACATTGTAATGATATAATTGGGGCAAACCAATTGCATTCATGCTTACAGTTAGTGAGAAATGCAGCTTCATATTTAATGAATTGAATCGTTCTTTCAGGATGAAACTTCGTTTTAAAGGAAAATAAACTACAGCGTTTCAGAGAAAAAAATAGCATGTTATTTTAATTTTATTATTATTTACTTTTTGCAAGGGGTTAACGTTTTGTGATTTGAAGGATTTCTGCGCATGCGCGTTGCGAATTGTAGCGACTTCCTGCCAAATAGTTGTCCCTAACAACACACAGCACCTCACCGAGGGAATTTCAGGTTAAGGAAACATAAAGTTTCCTCGGAAGTAGCACTTGGTGACATGGTAAGACTTTCTTTCCCATTTGTGTGCCGTACACTGTACATTTAAGCGCTTTGGTGAACGGTTTCGTGCGTAATGGTAAGGTCAGTGAGCCGCGAGCTAAATAACACACGTTGGCTAACTGGTCAAACTGTGCTAATAGAGTAACAAAGCTACCACTTGAAAACGACTTAGGTTGTGTCCACTTACAGCAGTGAAATGTATGTTTCCAAATATGAACACAATTACTGTGTGTGTGGTATCCCGGACATCTTCGGTGAACTAGCCACAGTTTTGAAGAGAAACACTGGCTGTGTCTCAAACCCTATCGAGCTTCCTACCTAGGCTGTACTTTTCGGTGTCATATGAGCAAGACGTTTTTTTTATGATACTAGAGAAGTAGAGTCTGAAAGTAAATGTGGGACCCTCAACTTCATTGGTCACCCGTCCTTAGGTCACTGCGGTTCAGCCTCTGCCATTGAGAGCCTCCTGGCTGCTATTGTGTTTTTGTTTAATAGGTTAATTCTATACTGATTGTTCACTTTCATGCAAACACATCCACCAACTCCTTGGTGAGCTGACCTGTCCTATATATATTTATATTTATATTTCACATATTTATAAATCTTTTATGTATTACCGTAAACATAAAAATAAGTTTTGTCATAACTTGTAAATGTAGAAGATGTGTTTTCAGAAGGTTTTAAAAATAAACTTTAAGTTTGAGGTAAAATTTTTGTTGGTTATTTAAAAAATATATATACTTTTGTTTAGCAAGGATGCATTAAATTGCTAAAAAGTAACAGTGAAGACGTAAAACAAAAACGTTATTACTTCTATTCAAAGAATATTGAAAAAATGTATCAAAAAATTGAAGCAGCCCAACTGTTTTCGAGATTGATAATAGTAGACACTGAAGACTAGAGTAATGAAGCATTGGTCACAGGAATAAATAGCTTTTTTTTAAAAAAAACAAAAAAAAAAACCAATAAAATATATATATATATATATGTTAAGGCTTTTACACAGCAGGAATAAACATGACAACAGCCACTATAGATTATAATAAACAAAGGGTTACGATAGGATGTGGTTTGTATGTGATTTTTCTTGAGATTTGGATATTTTCATAACAATATGTGTACATATGAAATGCTAATTTGTACAGTGATACAAAAGGCTATAAATATCATAGTTTAACAACAGTAAACGACCAAATTACATATGTGATCGCAAAAGGAAGTTATCACAAACACTCGATTGTGGTTTAAAGTGAGTTTTGAGTAAAAGTGTACTATTAATCTTATAATTCTTATTCACTATTTGTCTGCAGTGCATCATGGCTCTACAGGATCCGAAAATCTGTGCTTTATCTCCTATGGATTTAAAACCAATAATTTTGTTCTATGTTAATATCAAATGGCAAACAGTTTGGCATATACTATGAATAAACTCCATGAAATAAGTCCCAATGTTGGAAAAATAATTTCCTATAAACTTTCAAACCGATGGGACGAGATTGTTTTTTTCTATACCCGCTGTAGAATTGGTCATGCCAGGATGAGACACAAGTTTTTAAAATTGGGAGAAGTTCCTCCAACTTGTTCTTTCTGCCAAATGCCTTTTGTCTATTATGCATATTTTATTCGATTGTGATGGTTTAAGCTTACTGAGGAAATGTTATTATTCAGTTAACTCTTTTGAAGAGATTTTTAACAGAGTTAAGCCAAATACAATTTTGAAAAACAACAACAAAAAAAAACTATATAATTCAGTTTATAACCTATTCATTTAATATTTCTCGCCATGAAAATAGCCACAGAAGCTGGCGTTAAACACAAACAAACAAACAAAAACCCCAGTATAGTGAAGGGGACACTATACTGACAAAAAAAGCACCGTCCTTTAGATGAGACGTTAAACCAAGGTCCTGACTCTCTGGTCATTAAAAATCCCAGGATGTCTTTCGAAAAGACTAGAGGTGTGACCTCGGCATCCTGGCCAAATTCGCCCATTGGCCTCTGAACGTCATGGCCTCCTAACAATCCCCACATCTACTGATTGGCTTCATCACTCTGTCTCTTCTCCACCAAGCTGGTGTGTAGTGGGCTTTCTGGCACACTATGGCTGCCGTCGCATCATCCAGGTGGATGCTGCACACTGGTGGGTTACCTCACCCATGGATTATCCTCAGCGCCCGTGGATATAACCGTAATTGCACTTTTCTGTTTTGTTTTTTCAATAGTTTAAATGTTTCTATTTAATTTTTCATATATTGGACAGTATTTAACCTTATGAGTTACATCAGGCTTCTCCATGTTGGAGTTTCAATATTTCTGTTTATTTTGTCCTCTCTCTAGCACTGGACAGTTTTGAATTAAATCCTAATGAGTTGCATCAAACTAAGTATCCTGATCAACTAAGTATCCTAATATACATAATGTGATGCTTAAACACAATTTTAAAGGCATATTAAAATGTTCACTGCATAATGAATACTTTTTGTGATTATTTATAAAACATTGAAGCATCAGAATCAGCACTGACATGACAAGAAATCGGTAGTCGGTATCGCCTGCAGAAATCCTGATTGGAGCATCCCTAAAATATATTATAATAGTAAACATTGTGAAGTAATATATGGCCTATGTATTTAAATAATTTTAAAAAAAGAAGCGGTCTTTCTAAATGTTAAGAATAGTTCACAATATCACTATTTTACTGCATTTTTGATCAATTAAAAGCATAAGCGACTTAAAAAAATAAATGACAAAAACTGTTATTTGAATTGGTTATTTACTGAATAAATTTTTGATAGCAAACTATTTAAATCAAGTTGAATATTGAAAAACAAATAAAAATGTAATGAATCTAAATGCTTAGTTTGAACCTTGAAGCCAAATTCTCTGTTTTTGCAACCAAAGTATTAATTAGTGATGCTTTCATACTCAAAATAGAAGAGAAATCACATCAGTATTCAAAATGTGACTCAGCTGTATTTCATTTCTAGCCTATATATGTAAGATTAAAGACAATAAGTAGTACCTACATAATATACAATATATAGTGTAAAGATGGTGAAAAATGATGACAGAATTTACATCTTTGAGTCAATTATCATTTTAAAGATGGTCTATATAGGTTGACTGAAATTAGATGTTTTAATATTTGGTTAATTGTCTTTTTATTACATTTTCCATCCACATTAAAGTTGTTTTTCATGCCCTGATCACGTTAAGAAGACATCGAGCTGGACGTTGCATAAGCATCGCTCAGAGCTACACGTGATTTACTAAACATTGCAGTCTCACGTTTACGTGAATGAAGCGTCTGCAAAATTGGCTCAAGTGTAAGCGAGCATCTGACCCGCTTTCTCTCTTTCCTGCTTCATATTCCAATTATATAAATGCAGTTTAAAGAAGGCATTGGGTGAATAAAATTAGGTTAGATCTTATCCTCTCCCACCCTTCAGATGGGACAGCTTGCGCAGAAACACCTAATGCCTTTGATATAATCAGGAAAGAATACAAGCTTCCTTGTTTTCACCAAATGTAGGTTAGTATACATGTAAGGAGACGCGACCATATAATCCAGGCATGCGTGCTGGAAAGTGGGAGGGTTCGGGGGGAAACATCTGGTGCTTTTGTGGGGCAGCCTCACGTGCCTCACCTGCTGGGCTGAGCTCACCTGCCTCAAGAGTGAGTGTGGGGTTAGGACCTGCAAGACCCAGTTTTCCTTTGACTTTCCCATAATGCTCAGCTCTTCGAACACACATGCACACACCTGACAAGGATCAGCCCCAGCGAAGTGGAGAGGCAGGGGCTGGGGGAGCATATATAGGGATGTCTCACCATGTTGACTTGACTTGTGTCTTTCACGCAGGGCCTTGGCCAAAGCAGAGGCAGCAGAAACTGACGGCGCAGATTTAACTGGGCGGATGCTGAAGACGCCCTCTCTCACAGCAATGGACGAGTCGCAAGAGGTGCCCGAGCTACCTGTGAGTACACCTCACTTACTGATCAGTCCGGAGAGAAGAAGTGCTCATGCGGAGCTGACAAAAAGTGTCAACAACTTCTTTTTTCTTTTGAGACATTCTCAAATAAGGAAAAGTGTATGTTTTCGGTGCTTAATTGAAATCACTATTTAATCATTTTGATTGCTTGTCAGTCTAAATGATGCTGCTGTCACAGCTTGAAATATTACACATTATTATGTTAAATGATATCAGATACTGTTACTTATTCAACACTGTGAGAGACATAACTCTTTTTGTTGTTGTTTTGATTGAATAGACAAAGAAAGCTCGGCATGATCCAGAAGTGAGACAGGAGGGTGATTCACGGTAGGTGTATTTTCATATATAGCTTGCATATAGGCTATAGCTTACTGGTTCAGAATTGGGCTGTTAGGATAAAGGGTGAAGATGTTATTATAAGCAGTGTTGGGGGTAACGCATTACAAGTAATGCGAGTTACGTAATAATACTACTTTTTCCAAGTAACTAGTAAAGTAACGCATTACTTTTTAATTTTAGAGTAATACAGCTTTTTCAAAAAAGTAACGCCAGTTACATTGTTTTCTTATTTATTTACTGACAAGTCTCCTGACCCCATGATGGGAGAAATCAGAAATACAGAGGCTTTGTGCTCGGTGTGTGAATACAGTGTAGTTCTAGACTAAATGTAAACGTGCATTAGGGGGCATTTTTGATCATATTTCATTTCGAGTAATCCACAGGTTTGAGAAACGAGTACTCGATTAATCGGGGGTGAAGTTTTAACAAGGGGCGGGGTGTTTGCATCACAGTATACAGTAAACATTTAAAAGAAATAACAGCATGAGGTGAAGCTGAAGCGCTTTTTCTAC
>JAUMHE010000072.1:3864111-3874986 GCA_032359235.1 Enteromius mattozi
TGTTCAGTGCTTTGCTACAATCTGTATTGTTAAAAGCGCTATATAAATAAAAGTGACTTGACTTGACTTGACTCCATGGAAATATGTTACATGCAAATTGCATGTCTTATATGCAATTTTTTTTCAACTCCTACGTATGTTGCAAGACTGCTTTTTATACTATAAAAGAATGTTTTTTTTTTATGCATCAAACTTAGCATTTTAAATGACATATCTCAACAGTGCGTACATATATTTAGGAAAAATCAATACTGGTGTACACAAAAAGAAAATGAACATTTTTATTCATACCATACATGTAGAAATGTGTAATATGTAAACTTTTTACCACTGCCCATTAATTTTACACATTTTCCTGTGGTACACCTACACCAACACCACACATTCTTTATATCTACCAATTGCTCTTCAACAAGAAGAATCTGTAAATTTTCTGTTTACATTTAACACCTTTCTACAAATAAATTTATAGCTTCTGCTGTTTAGGGTCATTTAAAACTGTAGTGCTAGACAAGCTCATATATATGCTTCCAAACTTGGCATGACTGTGAATTTTATTTCAAGTAGGGTTGCAAAGGGGTGGACATTTCCCACAGAAATGTACTACGTATCTGCAAAAGTTTCTGAAAATCCTGGAAAGCTTCTAAAACATTTTGGAAAGTTTCTGGAAATGTTCTGCCCCTTTTGCCAACGTAGCAGACATTAATACCATTCACACATCTGAGCGTTTTTGATAACTGAATGGATAATTTTGCACGTAATGGCTCATACAATGAAAGAATGTTTATAAACTGTGAAGAGTTTTGACAGTTTCACTGACAATCAACAAACCATATGTATTTAGTTATTGTGTATTTTTTTTCACAAGAGTATTCAAGGAAAATAAAGAAGCTAATCTGTCACAGACCTGAGGTAGACTCCTAGCTGCAGAAAGTGGAATGGTTTGATCAAGAAATGCTGGTGTGCATATTTCTCCACTTTAGTCTCAATCTTATCCAGACAATCAGAGTACCAGAGCCAGCTGAACACCTGTAACAACACTGAAGAGCCCAGCAGAAGAAAGATCATCACTGCCATATACGCATAGTCCCTTTCCTGATAAAATGACACAACAGTCCAAATGTCCAGAGCTATATCCAGCAGAAACAATAACAGTCCCACCAAAGTAAACAGGTATTCCAATAAAGAGTAACGAAATGGAAAGCTCTCCTCCATGACTCCCAATGAGAGAAACCTTACAGCATGATAATAAAAGCACCTTTTGCCATGGATGTTTATACTGTCGAAAAGATCTGAAACAGAAAGTAAACTTTAGACTCACTCATGACTCCTCCCATTTATGTCTTTTAATGATTAGTTGTGTCAGAAGAATGTAGTGATGTCACTAAAACGTGACCCGACTCACAGGCACTGCTTCAAAGCAGGAAATTGCACTGATCTATAATAAGAGATCAGGGATAAGCCTAATTTTTGCTCACTGTTTTATTGATAAATCTAAAATCCAATACTGTGAAAAAAGAAAGCCGAAGTACAGTATATGCAGTGATTCTCAGCCAAAAATGAAATTGCTAAAATGTATACATTGAATGCAATGTACTTCACTTAAAACGCATAAAATTTACAAATGTAAATCTGACACAAATTATGTTGTTAACTTCTGCACAATAAAATTCAAATGTAGAAACCGAATCCTGAAGCACGGTGGGTGCTCTGAGTGGCTGTTTGCTGGCCTAAACGAGTCTACTCCTGTGTCTCAAAACCTCCAATTAAATGCTATGTCATTTCTTCATTATTATTGCTCATTATCATCCACCAGGTAGTAATCATCTGTAAGTATTTAGGAAAGTATTGCCAAATAAGCTGTACAATATTGGGTCTAATTCATGTCCAAGGCACAAATAAGCTATGCACCGAAGTTCAATACTTAAATTTATCGTCCATAAGTTAATGTAAAGTGATGCTTGCCTCAGGCACATATTAAATGCTCTAACAGAGATCTAAAGGAATACAAGAAGTGCCAGACATTTTTTTATTATTATTTTAGAGATGCTTAAGCCTAGCTAGAAAAATACATTCTCAGCTGTGCTTCTCATCAAGCTTGTAAATAAAATCTGCTGTCAAGTAACCCAATAGGCAGCACATGGCAATAGTTACTTGGAAACAACTGAGAGCACAAACAGGGAAGCACAATAAAGGACATATTCTGTCTAAGTTTAATACATCAACAAAGCGTTCAGTGGAGAACTGACAAAAAGTCCCTTATTGCTGAACAGAACAGTGATACAACATCATAACCAATGATGTATTATTATGCATCCACATAGCATGACAAGACATGTTTGAAAGAGCTAACCAATATCTCCAGACTGGTCATGGTAGGCATTTCCATGTAAATGGCATCAAAGTGAAACTATAGAGCTTCAAACATTAAATACATAACTTACCCAAGCGAACATTCAATATTGATTAATGTTACATACATGAACTCCTAAAAATACCTCAAACATTTGTGTTGAAAACAGTGAGTCATTACTGTAGTGAAAATTAGATTGGAGGTGTTGACCAGAAGCATGACCTTTACTCTCAGTCCCCTTCAGTTCAGTCCAGATTAAAGGATTTTCACAATGTATAACACTCACAGAACATATGACATAGCATTGTAGGCTGTTCACATGCTTTTAGATTGTCTTCACAAGTAAATAATGTAAGTACCAACACACTTTTGTTTAAAAAAACAAAAACAAAAACAAGGTATAATATAATTTAGTGTTTAAAATAAATCCTAATGGGATAAACGCTGAACCAAAAAATGTAAATCTAGTGTCATCTTTTACTAACCTTCCTGTTTTTTAAATTCAACCTGTATGAATTTATTTCCTCTGTGGAACACAAACAGTATTTTAAAGAAAGCCGATATCAGTAAGCCATTTCTAAAATTAAAAAGAAAAAGGAAAAAAAAAAAAAAAAAAACAAGGGAAAGGAAGTCATATAGATTTGGAACATTCATTTGTAAATAAACTATGCCTTTAAAAGGTAAAAATTGTAGGATGGATTAAAGATTTTCCTTGATTCTTAGCTGATTTTTGTTTGATCCCATTGTGAATTATTTTAAATTCTGACAAAATTACATTAGCTTCATGTAAACAATTTTCTGACACATAAATACTGTATATGTGCAAAACACAGACATGCATTTAGTTTTGACACCATGACTAATTCTCACTCACAAACGCATACATACATAACTTTACATATTTCTATTTACAGAATAATCTTCTATCTGAAAACTTTGAAATACAGCTCATGTGTTGTAACAAAACACCTCTTTGAATTGTGATATATATATATATATATATACACACACACATATACATATATATAGTTTTTTTGTTTTTGTTGAGGGGTGGGTGAGCTGTTTTTTTAAATATAAACTAAATTAAGGACTTCAGAGTAACATTAACATCAAGAAAAAACTTCTGTAACAACACTAACAGTAGCATATATACAATAATTTACAAATATAATAACAGCTTATCTGTAACAATCAAACAAGCTAATACCACTGTTTTTTACAGTACAGATGCATTAGTTGTTTTACAAACTGCAGATGAGGTGTTTGTTGTGTAGAAGTTAGCAGCATGTCGGCCCATCCTCTTGTTAAAGGTCTGAACAGAAGCACCTTCAGCCTGAACATCCACAGACAGACCCATTCCATCCGGTACATCATATGAAGCTTTTTCCAAACCTGGCCTCTGCCACAGTTTGGGATGAAAAAAGCAATAGTAGAGAACTTTTATCAACAGTCCCAAAGCATAACAAAGCGGGATGGAGATTATCAGACTCAAGGCGTACGACTGAGTCATCTCTGCATCTCGGTACAACCACCACGTGCTCAACAGGATGCTGATGTCTGTCATTATAAACGTGTGGTAGATCAAACTTCTGTCTCTGGTGTCTCCTTCAACCACGTTAAACCAGCTGAAGTACCAGATGAGCCCTATGGTGGACCGGTAGAGCCGCTCCCCCGCTGGACTGTCCATGAAATCGGTGCCCTGCCTCCAGGTCCATATCACAAAGACAAGCCACAAAAGCAGGAAGTGAGCAGCGATGAAGCGGGGCAACACGGAGGTAAAGAGAGCAATTGCAGTCACACGTGGACCAATCAGAAAGAGGTTCCAGAAGAAATAGACGACGGATGACAACCAACCCTGCTTGTCCTTATCGGGCAGAAATGAACGAAGCGATCGATGGTAATCCACCACCATCCAGGCTATAGAGGTAGTGGAGGCACCCACACTTACATCTAAAGAGCAGAAACATCAGTGTCATATTTCAGTTTCTTTTACTTTACATTTACATCAGTGATCATCAGAATACGTATGAGAACGTGCATACTTTACACATTTTCGTATTTTCAACTGCTTGATTGCATGTATCAATGAAACGACATTAACTATACTACTATAAATGTAAACTTGACTTTGTAAACTTTTAAATACTGTCCCCCGGATTCACAGAAAGGCTTAAGCCTAGTCCTAGACTAAGGGCTGTTTCAGCTGAAAGAAACTTGCACAGACTGTTCTTAAAATATATCAATATCAGGGCCTTTGTTTTACAATGACAGCTGCAGTGTGAAAACCTTGTCCCACAATGTTTTTGCACAATTCTGGACACAGAAGGCCACCAAATGTGAATTAAATATTCCATTCATTTATAAAATATTTAAAAATAAATACGGTAGATAACTCGAGGGTTTACAGATCACCACGTAAGCGGATGATAACATCCTTTAACAACACTGTTCATGTATTGCATTTATTAATACGAAGAGACTGTGAAATGTAGACCTTTGTTTGTGTTTTTGACATACATTGTACAAGACACGAGAACAGTCTGCTCTTTAGGTTTGTACATTAGCATGGACTCACTAACTTAACGTCTCTAGTTTTAATGCTCTGCTTGAGCAGATGAAAATTGTAACTTAATGAGTGTATGACAACCAGAAAATGAACGTTTTTGTCTTCATTTGAATTGAGATTGAAGGCTTAGGGACATTTTGCTCTGTTTTGTTTGGATTCAGAAAATTGAATTAAATAAATTATATCGCCTATCCTCTCAGGATACCTGGAATCTGTGTTACAAGTACCCCAGACACATTGCTTTTCCTTTTTTGAAGCATACACCCCTTAAAAACGATGCAAGCTTCCAGTCTTCCAGTGAGTTCCACTCTCCGTGCAACTGATACTCGACTGCCATTGGCTCATCTGCATTCAAGGGGAAGGGCTTACCAATAGGTCAATTGGTAAAATTTGAAAATCGCTCAATTTGTTTCTTATTATTACTCTCACCTCATCTTTTCTGAAATATTCCAAATCAATTCAGAGAATTGCGATGCATCGCAGAATCAATTTTTTTCTCCCACCCCTACTTAATTCATATCGTTCTACAATTTCCCACAGTTGTTTCTTATAACTCAATAACTCACCTGAAGGGGTTTTACTAAATTCTTCAATCTATGTCATAACAAAGTAAGAAAAAAACAAAACAAAAAAACCCCTCCAAAACCGAAATTATACAAATTAATCCAATCAACAATTAAACCTTCCAAATACTTCTAATTACAATTCAGCTCGGATGATTCTTATGGTCAAAAATTGTGCAGATATTCTCAACCTCCCCACCTTATCCTAATAAAACCCTCTAACTAACTACTTCTAATCTTTATGTGCTCCCAAGAGTCAACCCCTTTGAAGCACCCAAATACCGCTGGAGTAGAACTAAACAAACAGTTCGAAACACCACAGCAGTGCACTCAACCCAGAAGACACAAAAATAAGAAATAAAATAATAAAAATAATAAACTGCAAGAACTTTTCAGAGCTGACCAAAAACACAAACCAACACTCCAAACCACAAAATTAGGTTTATACTGATTAATACTACTGATACTGACTTTATGAATGTTATTTTTGGTTCATTTTTGTTGTAATAAATATTATGCTTGAAGTTATTCTGCTGTGTCGTCTCCTTTTGTGTTTCATCTCTGAGCCAGGTGCAACACTGCTCCTTTTCACTTTTTATTTACCAAACAGCCTGATCCTAAAAAAAGTATCACAGGTTCCAAAAAAGAAGATTAAGTTTTAACACTGATAGTAAATCAGCATATTAAAATGATTTCTGAAGGATCGTGTGACACTGAAGACTAAAGTAATGGCTGCTGAAAACTTAGTGCTGCGTCACAGAAATAAATTATATTTGAAAGTATATTATAATAGGAAACAAATATTAGAAATTGCAGTAATATTTCACAATATTGATTTTTTTCTTTGTTTTTAATCAAATAAATACAGCCTTGATAAGCGTAAGAGAAAAAAAATCTTGATGATCACAAATATGTATGTACAGTGGGTACGGAAAGTATTCAGACCCCCTTAAATTTTTCACTCTTTGTTATATTGCAGCCATTTGCTAAAATCATTAAAGTTCATTTTTTTCCTCAAAGCAACTTTATTAATTATCTATTGTTTATAAACATTATGCACTTTTTTCAAAGACAGTCATGTTATTTAATTACTCTTTGAAGAATCATGCATAATATTTTGCTCTATGCCCCCTCTTGTGGCCTCAGGAGAGAAGCCAAAAGCTTTTTTCCCCCTAACTGAAATTATGCCTTTTAAATTTGAATATAATTAGAATCTTGACAATATTCGAATTGAAAATTCGAATTTTGTTTTTCGGTCATTTTGATAGCCCTACTGGGACAATGGTCACGCTGACTTTTTGCTCCCCCCATCCTATTTACATCTACCTAGATTTGTACTGTATTTGAATTCCAACACTCTTAAACCCGCCTTAAAAAGTGGGTCAGATAACCACAGACCACTGCACTTCGTGTTAGTCAATGTTCTCCGATCAGACTGAAAGAAAACTGACTTTTAACTTAGAGGAAATGCTTTTACCACAAACAGTCAAGAGGAAATTGGACATAAACTGGAGGAAGTTTTGCTTATAACAGTTTAAATTTAAATGATGGCATTAACAAACAATGGATGAATCTCATGCGGATGGTTATCTTTTGAGCTGATTGGATGTCATGTGTTTATCATTAGCGTAGAAGTGGAGTGGTTACTCACATTGGACCAGTCTAGCGTGATTGCTGTGCACCATGATGTACATCATGAGGGTGAGCTGTGGTGCGCTCTCACAGAACGTCTCAATGAGCCGCAGCATGCTGAGGTCATGGGTCAGATAAACGGCATACTCAGAGCCACAACCCTTTCGCCACCACACACGAAAACCCTGCCAGATAGCTGATACATGCCTATGGAAAGGAGAGAAAACAAAAAAACAAACAAAAAAAGAAAACACACACACAGAGAAGATGAGATCTACATATGAATATTCACAACAGGAGTTTGATCCAAACAAATATATACAATAGAGTACCATGGTATTGCAGTGTACTGTTTCTTTTAATTATACATTAGTAACACAATGGTTTTTAAACAATAGCATCCAGCATAAAGTATCCAGCTGTCTATGACAGTTCGGCCTTCAAGTCACACTGGAGAGAGAAAAAAAAAAAGAAAAGAAAAAAAACAGCCTGTGACATTTAACTGTTTCAAGCTGTATGTATCTGGTTTAAGATAGTTAAGCTGGTCTCCCAGCCTGGTGAGAGCAGACTCTTCTTTACCAATGAGCTGAACATCTTTTACACCGCTTTGAGACAAACTGTAGTGCTTTGTTCAGTCAGTGGTTCCCACATGCTTTAAAAAATCTAGCATTGTTCCTGTGTCAAAAAAAATAAGCTCTTTTGCTTGAATGACTATTTAGGCACTCACATCGTTACTCCAAGGGTTACTCCACCCCATAATGAAAATCATTAAACACTTACCCCCATGTCATTCAAAATCCATAAAAGATTAATTTGTCTTCAGAACACAATTTAAGATATTTTAGATTAAGAGTTTTGTGACTGTCCCATTGACTGCCTCACCTGCCTGAGGTTGATGCGAGATTTGAAGAACTGAATGCCCTATTTAGGAATAGGTTCTCGTTACTGAAATATTAAAAAAATGTGACAATACCAGAATTTCCTGCAGGAATTTTATGCACCGTTAAGCAGATTCTCAAACACAGCTGATTAATCATTGTGTTCACACACTCAACAGATATGACTATGACTGGTTATTTAAGACCGCATGATTAATCAAAACTAAATTGCATTCGCAATTAGACAAAAGCTGCAATTTTCATGCGCAGCTTGTTGTGAAGCACAGTCCTGAAGAAAGGTAATCTTTCCAAATAAACCATATATTGTCATAGTCTTGTTGAATCAATTCTGTCCTGACTAGTACAACCCTATCAGGTACCCGCTAACCTAATTTTACCAAGTGCAACACATCCCTGGGTCAAAAAAAACTATTTTTGCATTAAAATGTTGTTCCAGGGTCAACAAAATATGTTGACCTAAGGACACATCGAACTTGGCAAAATCAGAATGTGCGGGCCCAACCACATCTATCACCCTGAGTACAGGAGCCCCATAAGAGATGTGTGGCCTCTTAGAGCTCCACTTCTATCAACAAGTTTGGGGATGATACAGTGGTGATGGGCTTCATCTCCAACAACAATGAACCTGTCTACCTTGATGAAGTGGAGAAATCATGCTATCTCTCGCTGAATGTCAACAAAACCAAGGAGCTGGTTGTGGACTTAAGGAGGCAGCAGCAGCAAATTTACACCCCACTCATCATCGGTGGTGAAAAGAGTGAGCAGCTTTAAACCAGTGTGCACATCTCTGAGGAACTGACCTGGACTCATCATATCCATGCACCAGTAAAAAAAAAAAAATGAAAAAAAAGCCAGCGTCTGTACCATCTGATAGTGCACTCAGAGAGGTGCACTCAGCTAAGAGCATTTCCAGAACTGATCTCCATCAAAACCAGGGCTATTATGATCCTCAAAGACCATGCCAGGAAATTCACTGTTCAGTCTGCTACAGTCAGCAGATGCTTCCTCAACCTAATGGCTAGAAGAACATCGACATGAAATCACATTGCACTTTGGGGAATCTGGTGGTGTAGGATTACTCAATAAAACTTTGAGTCTTCATGTCGAGTTAATCTATGCGATATTGCACACAGTTGGCTTAGTTCTAATCTGTCTGTAAAAATAAATTAAAGGAAAGAAAATCAGCTCATGAAAGGCTATAGTCACTATACACAAGCTGCTGCATTTAAAGAAATATAAACAAAGATTAAATATTTTATTTTAGGACTATAATTTGAAAACGTTCCTATAATTTTTAAAATGCATTTATATTTTATTTAAAACAATTAATTGAAATGTTTTAATCTGAAAAAAAATGTAAATGTATTTTTTAACACTCTCGTGAAGTAGCTGCAGTCTCACCTGACCAAGAAGCCCAGCTGACAGACATGCAGGAAAAGCAACAATTTAACTCTTCTAGCTCCACTGAACAAAACTACGTTCCCGGCGGACGCTTGAGATTCAAAGTGCTTCAAATTGCGATCATACTGCAGCCAAAACCAGCTGAAGAGCTGAACGATGACTGATGATATGAGCATGAAGGCCAGCAAAACCCCGAACCACACGAACTCTCCGCGCACGTAGAACTCCTTCGCCACCCACAGATCCGAGCCCACGTCGAACAGAAACGTGCAGACGCCGAAGAGCGTGAAAAACAAATCCAGCAAGGAATACTTGGGGAACTTCGCGCAGTTCATCATGGGATGAGCTTCACACCCGAAGTAGCGCAGTGAAGTGTAGCCGCGTACCGTTAGCACACGTACGGCTGCAATTAAAGTAGATACAATTCCAGGAACGGTTTAATTTTCGTTTAACCGTTGATTCATGTAAACGAGAACTCCACGAGAAAACGCGTCTCCTCATAGCCATTTCCACAGAGGCAGATACACTATGACATTTCCTAGCAGCACATAAAAGTCAAACTTTCAGAGATATACAACTTAAGTCACGCCCCAATGACGTGACGTTACACATTGCAGCAGAGCAGTTGAGAAACAGTTGCGACATTCCAGTAGCGCTTCGAATCATTTTGCGACGCTGTGGTTTAATTGAGTCTGAGTTTCGCTCTGTTCTTCTGATACATTTTCTGTCGTATTAAAAACATTTAATGACATGACACTTGGAGTTAGCCTGAGAAACACCTCAGTCGCGATTATAACTAGATGCTATCGTATTTTTCTGCAATCTTTCTCTTCTTGTAGGAAGTTAAATGAGTTTCAGTGAAGACTGCCCATTGAAGCAATATCAATCAATCAATCAATCAATCGATCAAATTTATATAGCGCTTTTAACAATAGGCTATTGTAGCAAAGCACTGAACAGGATCAAATAGGAGAATAGAGTGATGGTAAACATTTTTTTTTAATACAAGAAAGAGTTTCCCTGAATGCAGTTGATGTTCTTGTGTTATTTGTTATTTGAACCTAATTAAACTTTTTACTGGGTTAAATTCCGTATTTTTAACATTCACTTAGCCTGAATGTCATAAAACAATAAGCTATTATAACCGGTAATTTGCCTCTTTTAAATAAATTCTCTATTTTAACCCTATAATATAAATTATAAGCATATTGAAAATATTAATGCTGTCTCTTCATCACTCAAATGTGACTGTAAAACATTATCAATACACAATCAATGCACATGATTTAATAATAATCACTAGAAATTGCTGCAAAAATACTGAAACTGCTGTCTATCCTACTTAAACCCATTCAAACATACTCACAACACGAAGACCTTTGGAACTATTAATATCTGTGTGAACCATGTGACCGACGTCAGCGAGATCAAAGCGTCTGGTAACCACTGATCAATATTATG